>JAHREE010150428.1:108873-124376 GCA_033628505.1 Tringa tobata
GTTGCTCCAAGCCCCCTCCAACCTGCCCTTGAACCCCTCCAGGGATGGGGCAGCCACAGCTTCTCTGGGCAACCTGGGCCAGGCTCTCACCACCCTCACACCAAACAAGTTCTTCCCCACATCTCAGCTCCATCTCCCCTCTTTCAGGGTCAAACCCTTCCCCCTCCTCCTAGGGCTCCCCTCCCTGATCCAGAGTCCCTCCCCAGCTTTCCTGGAACCCCTTGAGGGACTGGAAGGAGCTGGAAGGTCTCCCCGGCACCTTCTCTTCTCCAGGCTGAACCCCCCCAACTCTCCCAGCCTGTTCTCACAGCAGAGGGGCTCCAGCCCTGCATCAGAGCATCTTCTTATTTTCCCAAATCCCCCCATGGAACACCCATCAGGCACTAAGCAACGTCTCCCATCACATGGGATGCTCAGCAGCAGCGGCAGCAGGATGGGCTCAGACCCTCAGAGCAATGTGCCAGCTTGGGAGCTCCAGGACATGGCCATGCTCCTGTGGCTCATGCCACCTCCCCCTGCCCAGGCCACCCGGCCAGCACAATGGCCACAGCACACAGAGACACCAAAAACAATGCTTCTCCCCTTTTAAGCCATCCAGGTGTTAATTTGAGGTCTCCAAAAGGCACAGTGCTCTCTCCCAGGTCACCACCACCACCAAAGCCCCTGCTCATCCCACGAGGCAGCAACAAACCTGACCCAATACCCAATATCTACAAGTCATTGCATTACAATACTTAAAAATTAATAAATACAGGCAGATGTACAGCTCACCAGGCAGGCTGTCCACAGAAATCCCCACCCCAGCCTGACAAAGGGAAGAAATTTGTAACATTAGATATGGTTGGGAGAGCTTAATCCAAAGCAGCGCTAATTAATCTCCCCAGGCTTCCAGGAACCCAGCGTCCCGCGCAGCTGCACGTGCTCCAGTGCTGCTCTGCCTGGAATTTTATAGGAATGGAGAATCCACCCCAACGCCCTCCTCCTCATCCGCGCCGGGTCCGGACGGGGAAGGCATCCCGTATCTATCCAATATATCTATCACAGCCTCGCCGCCGCCAGCCACCTCTCGCACTCCTACCACGGCCACAAAACCAACCCTGCTCTAGAGCAAAAGCCATTTACACAGCTAAACTGGGGCCAAACCCCAGTTTCTCTTTGTTTTCAGCAATGTTGGGCTCTTTGCAATCTCACAGGGCACAGAAGTTTGATTTCAGAGGTGCAATACTTTTCTGTCGGTTTAAATGGAATATTTCTGACTTTCCCTTTCACAAAACATGTATGTTTTTAAAAAATTAACAGCTGGGCTTTGTCTTAGCCCAAATCCAATTAGAACTGTGTGCATCCCCAGAGATTCCTGTGAAGGCAGCGGGAATTATCCAGCGCACCCTGCCATGAACGCATTTACCCTCACACTTCAGAATAACTGACCTGTTTTTGACCCAATCTTCAGATTATCTGCATGTGGGAAACAGCACGCAACGTCCTACATTTCCACAGTGCCGCCCATGAGCGGACGCAGCCGCTCTCAGATTTTCCAAAGGGACCCCCAAATCCAATCTAAATGCCTAGAATTTACCTGTTGTTTGCCTTTTATACATATAAATAGCTGCATTTCCATTCGCTCTTTGTTTCTCATTTTCATTTTGTTCTAATATCTGCATGTAAATGTCTGAAAATAGCATCTGTAATTGAAGATTATGAAGTATAGCCAGCTCCTGACAGGCTGCTAAGGAAGATGGATTATCCTCATTTTTCTGTAAATTTTGTCAATTTTGGAATTCATAAGCTATCAACACTGATCAAAATGTGACCGCACAGCTGTGTCAAAGCGGACGGCGCGGTGCCGGGGAGGACGGCTCTCCCCAGCCGCCCGGCCGGGGGTGAACGCCGCGGGAATCCTCCCTGCCCGCTCCCAGCGTCTACATCCCACCCCAACACCAACCCCCTCTCCCCACCCCACCCCCTCCAAAAAAAAATATATGTAAAATTCAAATAAATAAATTGAAAGTGCACAGATTATCTCGTGCGCCGCTTCACATCACAAAGCGCAATTTATTGCATGTTCTCCCTTTTTATTTATCCCTAAGTAGTAAACACGATTTCCATTCAGGGGGTTTGTTATGTTCCACTCCTACCAGACAATCACGGCACACTTGAGGCAATTGTTTAGCCTCTTCCTCTCAATTTTCCCATTACTGGGAGTAAGTACTGTTGGGACTCTTTAATAGCCCGACTGCAGCCCATATCAATAACAGATGAGGTTTAATCGTCCAACACAAAAATTATTTAGGCTCAGTAAGGACATTCAATGTCATTTGCATAATGGCATTTCTATCCTGAGCACCTAACCCATCGTGCATAAACAAGGCCCTGGGACCATAAATAATAATAAATCATGACGTCCGCGCTCCTCTTGCTGTAATAGGAGCCTCTCTTTGTAGAAATTATTTCAGCAGGAAATGGGCACTGTAATTTTAAAGACATGTGGCATCACACAGGCCAGTAAATCACACCCGTGCACACACACACGCGCATACACACACACACGTGACTCAGAGAACAACAGAACCCCACAAAACAGCCCACGGCTGCCACTGAAGCCATTCCCTTCCTTTTTTTATTTATTATTATTATTATTTCTTAGGCAGAGCCTGCAGACTGCATAAAAGCCAGGCCTGGACAGTCTGCGTGGTGTCTGGGCATGCGTATGGGGGAAGATGGACCCATCAGTCTGACAAGTCCCTCCCAGCTACCCCTCAATCCTGCCCTCCTTGAACCTCTCCTGGAAGGTCTGGTGGGGGGAACAGCAGAGACCTGCTGACCTTGCAGGTGTTTCCCAGCCAGGACTTTCCTTGGGCATTGCCCGGCCGGGGCAAAAGAGGCCACTGGACTCTTCCTGTTGGTTTGCAAGGAGAAGCGTCCATAGAAAATCATCAGCCCAGAGGAGGTAAATGGACACAACCACCCCATCGAGCTGCAGTGCCTTTCCACATTTTGGCCTCACCAGGATAATAACACTGACCTGGACGAGCAGCAGCCTCACAGCAGTGGTGGGCGCTGGCCTCTGCTTTGGCCAGGATTTGCAAGTTTCACCCATTTATCCCCAACAGCTCCTTCCTCTTGCAGTACAAACACTGCTCAGCTTCCTGCAGGACATGACGGGATGATGGGCTCCAGCTCCCACCCTCCCGCCTCAGCGCTGCCTGGCTCTGGCCTCGCCAGCCTTCACCACCGTTTCCATGCCAGAACCTCCCAGTTCAGTTAACTGAGGAATGCAGTCAATTGTGCACAACAGACATTGCAGCACCCTCCTCCCGGCGCCAGCACCACTCACCCATCCCAAAACGGTGTCTCCCCGTGTCCCCCTCCAACCACCCCTCTCCCAGCCCTTCTCCTCCTCCTTCTGCTTCTCCTCCCCCAGGGCAACGTGAAGAGAAGGGGGCACCCAGCTGAAATAAAGTGTAACGCACCCAATTAAAATAGACTATAATGCACCCCCATTCCGGTGGAAAAAGCAGTTTGCTTGTTGCAGCCCCATCACGTAGTCCCCTTATGCCACTCATGGCCACAAGATACTCCTAAATCCTGCTGTTTCTCGGGACAGGGACTCGACACTTTCACCCCCAATAATAACAATTTCATCCACGGGAGGAGGAAAAATGCATGACCCTCTGTCACAGCGGCTCCGCTGCTTCCTCCAAGGCACCACGGGCGAGCAGGGAGGAAACACAACCAGCAGCACCATCAAGTGCTTCCCTGCAGGGAAATACAAAGCAGGAGTATGAAGGCACCCTCGGAATGTGCGTGAAGTTTAAATCAATATTGCCAGATCTTCAATCCATCCCACCGATGGCTCCTGACACTTGCCAAGAATTGTGCAAGTTTGCAAGAACAACAATTTGTATTCCCATAACGCTTTCAGATCGGCCATGTGAAGGTATTTCACAAACACTATTGGAGAATCCTTTCATCACACCCTCTGTATCACATTATGCATTGCGCACAACAGACCTGTTCCAAAGTGGTTCCCCGTGGTGAAATACCCCGGGAAGGGTTTACCCCGGCCCCAGACCCGGGTGGACAAAGCCCCGTGGCTGCTGCAGGTCTGGGGGCATCATGTGGATATTTCATATCCACCATCACCCACCAGCTGCTGGGAAAACTGAGTCTGCCCAGGTGAAACTCAACAGAGAAAGCCACCGACCTTCCTGTGCTTTGTGGTGTGCTGCAAAGTGCAAGCTGAACAAATTCACATCAACCCATAAACTCCTGAATTTCAGGCCACTTTCAAAGCTGGACACAAACACGCATTCAGCATTTTTCCAAAAGATTTTCACTTTTTCTGTCAGTGTCCCTGGGGGCCTGGTGACCCTATGGGGCTCGGGAGTCTTCTGTTTTCCATTCCGGGGGTGGCAACTTTCAACTTTCTCTAATATCCTGAATTCCCCACAAATCCCCAATGTGGATCTGAACACATTAAAAAAAAGAAAAAGAAAAGAAAAAAAAATATCAAAACATAATTTTCCAAAGTTTTTCTTTCACTTCTTCACCTGTACCCAACACTAGAATGTAAAGGACCATGATATTCCAAGCCAGTTTTCATTACGGCATGTTTATGGAAAAGCCAGAAATACAAGGACAAACACATTTTTCAGAAGATTTATGAAGCACTTTGTGGTTTCCAGGCCTTGGGGGCAGGGGAGTAAAGAGGCAGCAGCAACCAAACCCGGTGGGGAACAGCCCATTCACAGAGGGCAATGGGACTGTCCTGGTTTGGATTCCTTCACTGGAGTGTTTTGTGCAGAATAAGCGCCAGGGTGGTCTTCAGGGCATGAAGGGGTGTGGAGATGCTCCTTCCCCTTCCTCTTCCCAGGAGCTACAGGCAATGCTTCGTGGGAAGAGGAATGCTGGGCAGGGGGAAATCGTAGAACCACAGAATGGTTTGGGTTGGAAGGGACCTTAAAGCCCTCCCAGTCCCACCCCCTGCCCTGGGCAGGGACACCTCCCACCACAACAGGTTGCTCCAAGCCCCCTCCAACCTGCCCTTCAACCCCTCCAGGGATGGGGCAGCCACAGCTTCTCGGGGCAACCTGGGCCAGGCTCTCACCACCCTCACACCAAACAAGTTCTTCCCCAGATCTAATCCTGGGGATGGTGCAGAGCTTTCTTTGCTGTGACATCCAGTAAGGACTAGCGGGTACTGAGTCCCGTTAATCTCATGGGGTAATTCTTGAGCTGTTTTACCCCTTTGCTAATTAGCCAAGACCCGCTGACCAGCAATCCCAACCAGCAGCAGGTCTGGAGGCTTCAGGACAAGGGGCTGAAGAAGGAGGGTCTGCCCTCATGGAGAGGGGGCAGGAGAGCATCACCCACCCCAGAGACACCCAGTTCCCCCCTTAAGCCCACTCACCCATGGAACGGGGAAACCAGCTCGTCAGCATTGGGAAAAACAGCCAGGAATGTCAGAAATTGTCTGTACACGGGTATAGAAACAAAGCAACACAGAGGCAGGCTGCCCAAAGAGCGTGGTACCTACAGGAAACCTATAGGACACCTATAGGTCCAGGCAAAGAGCCTCTGTCTGGTGACACCCACAGCCTGATGCTGCTGGAGGCTCTGCACCTCCTCGCCACCGTGAAAGGCTCCAGCGAGGGACTTCCTATGTGGAAAAAATCATCAAAGATGACAGGTTTCGGTGAAACATTTCAGTTTTTATCAAAACATTCTCAGCTGGAGAGACAGGTTCAGCCCGACGCGCTGCTGTTGCCATAATCATCATTCTGCAGGGGAAACGTCAGCCGCGCTGGAGGCGTCCGGGCGCTGCAGACGCCCTCAAACATCACGACGAGGAACGGCGTCAGACAACCAGAGGGGAGCCCACTGCTGGGGTGACCCAAGGGTCTCTCCCACCCCGACAGCTGCCCCGATTTTTAGGCCAGAAGTGCATTTGGTGTCACATTTTTCAAACTTTTCTCTACCAGAACTGGAAAGCAACAATCTGCCTGAACGAAACCAGGGACGGGGGGTCTCTGCCTTCAACAGAAACTCCCACTCATGCGAAGCCTCACAACATGGCAATGTTCAAAAACTGCTCGTCAGCCACATAATCTGATGACAATTTCTCTTCTACCTTCAGTTTATCCATTATCTAATTGCGTGTTTCAGTCCTTAACACAGGTCTCCATAACCTGTCAAACACTTTTAACCAAACACAGCCTTTGAGAACTGCAGCTTTCCTGCCCGGCTCCACTCTGCACCTCCTGTTTCGGAAAGGCACCCGCTGCCCACAACCCCTCGCTGCCCCCAGCCCCCGGGGATGGCTCTGAACGTGCCTCCCCTGGACCGACCCAGCCCTCAGGTCAGCTCTCAGCCCAGAGGGGACCTTCACAGGACAGAGAAGGAGCAGAGGAAACCCCTGCCTCTCCCAGGTTGCCCTTATTCAATTATATTTTCAAGGTGAGAGGAGCAGGGCTGACACCATCCCCCTACGCGTTAAGCTGCTCTCTTAATGTAGCAGCTCCCATCCTTTCAGCTTTAATTATTTTTTTCATTTCAGCAAGTTCTGCTGCCACCAGATTTTCAGGAAGCTGTTATTCATATGAGCAGGGAAGAATTCTGAAACTAGTCCTTTTTTTTCTGGAACTGGCTTAGCTCCACAATTGCTTTTTGACAGCATACAACCAGTTCGACAGGTTGTTTCATTCAATCCATTCCTAAACAAACAGCAGCCCAAAACTATGGCATTCCTCCAAAATCCGCAAGTTCCTTGGGTTCCCAGGTGCCTTGTCCCAGACAGCTCTGCATCGCACCCCAAAACACCATCTGAGCCAGGGGCTGGTCTCCCACCCCACCACACTCTTCACATTGTCCATTGCAACCGCATGAAGTCACATCATCACCCGTGGAATGAAGAGCAGGTGGGGGGTTGTCAAGGTCATAGGATAATCCAGGATGGAAGGAACCTCCAGGGGTCCCTCAAAGCAGGGCCAGCTACAGGACCAGGCCAGGTCACTCAGGGCTTGAAAACCACCATGGATGGAGACTGCAGAGCTTCTGAGGGCAACCTCTGCCCTGCCTGACTGTCCCCAGGGGGAAGAAATGCTCCCTTGGACCCTGCAGAGCATCTCCTTTGTCAGCCCATGCCCCTGTCTCTTGTACTCCCACTGCCATGAAGAATTTGGCTCCTTCTAAGATGCTTTAGCACATCAAGATCTCCAGGTGTTCAGCTCTGTGTAAGGAGGGCACAAAGATGGGGAGAAACCCATCTTTAATGATTAAAATGACGGACAGATTTAGAGAAACCCTACAGAACGGGAGTAAAACAGCACCGATTTCCAAACCAAAGGGTAGAAATTGAACTTGAAACTACTGAAAGCCTGCGAGATCCAGACATTTGCCAGGGACTAAGAAGAGAAGTCTTGTTCCATTCTTCAAATGGGAGACCTTCCCCTCCAATATAGCATAAGCAGGCCAGGCTTCAAATAAATCAACGGGCAAGTGTGTTTACTCACAGATTTGTCTCTCCCTCTCTTGTGGGCTAACACAGAGATAAGGAGGTCTGTCAATTTTGCTATGACATAATCTTGGCCAACTGGTGCCATTAGACAGTGTTGCTTTTTTTTTCCACAGATAAAAGCAGCTTCAGGACAATCCCACAACTATTTTCCTCCACAAGTGGAGCATCACATACACACATACTGTAAAGTGCATGGATGACTCCCCCGTTGTTTTTCAAAGGGACAAAGACTACATGAGCAGTCACAACACCACTCATCTTACTCACACATTAAGCTGTGACACAATATTTGACATCTGAGGGATGGCCAGTAAATCACTGCTCTCTGCAGCTCTCAGGAGTCCACGGTATGACTGGCTGCTGCCTGTGACTTTTTCTCTAACGACAGACTCTCCATTATCTCTCTGCTGGTGACACGAGAACTTGGAAGGAGAACTCCACTGAAGACAATGACATGAGGTTTTATTCACAACTTGCTGATGTGCTAGACCTCATAATAGCTTTTTATCACAAAACACGTGATGAACAAAGAGATGCAATTACTCAAAGCCAGCTCCCAAGTTGTGAGGAAATGTGGGCATTTCTGGCAAGATAACGTAAGGGGAAACCTTTTCTTAAATGTCCCACCTCGGTAGCACACTTATGGAAGCCATGGTGAGTCTCCTGGAGATCACCTGCTGCCTTTGCAGGAAGGACTCTGTGCTCCATTGTCATCACTGAGGTGAACCTGGGTGACAGGGGAAGCGTCTCCTGCCAGCATCACCCAACAGACACGGTGCGAAGGCTGCAGTTTCCAAACACCGTTTCCCTAGACCCTGGGGGAGAGCACACACCACACTCCTCCTCAGTGGCACGTCGGTCCCCGAGGAGCCCCCAGCCGTGCCTCAACATGGTCCTCGCAGTCGCTGGACCTTGGTGCCTGCTGGAGCACAGGGAGCATCAGCGGGATGCTGGGGACAGTCGGGGACACATCAGCCATGCGTGGCTCGTCATCGACACCCCCTCTGCACGGGACCCTACACAAACATGGGTGCCTGCCCAGGGAAAAACATCCCCAACTGCATCCATAGAGAGCAGAGACAAAGGACAGGGACAAAGGAGATGTGGGAGCCCCAGACACAGCAAGGCTGGCAGTTCCTTCAGCTCAGGAATTTTGATTTTCCCATATGGTCATTTCTGAGAGCACACAGGAGGAAAAAAGGGGGGTGTTAAAAACCAGGGATGTACTGCAATTCCTGAAGGCACTGTCTACCTCAGAACATCAGGATTCCCTCTCCCTGCTGGGGCAAGGGGAGGAGGTGACAAGGACCCACACTCTGCCCCACCGGAGCCGGACGTGGTCGCTGGGCAAAGCCAAGTGAGCCAGGGACGAGGCCCAGCAAGCCCGAGGTGGCCACCTCGGGGCAAAGCAGCCTCGGTCCAAACCCAGGCCATCACCGGGACATCTCCAATGAAGTAGCAGCCGGGAGAGCTCCAGTCTTTCAAACACACTCCGAAATCCCCCAGACCTGCATGCCACTGCTCTCCTCCAGCCTGGTTCTACTGCACCGACTTGGCCACACGCTGCTGGGAGGAGAGGGGAGAAGCCAGCGTGGCTCAGTGGCTCTGTTTCGTTTCCTTTTGGGTTCATTTCTTCAGGCTCTGACTCACTGCATCCTGGCTGAGGGACCCAGAAGGATAAGAAACAGCCTGTGAGTTTCCTTAGATGACAAGCACCTCCACGCCCTGCCAGCACAGCATGGTCAGTGCGGTGAAACCCCGGCTCCATCCTCCGGCAGGGACTGCCAGGAACTGCACGCTGGGCTCCACGGACCCATGGAAATGCTTCCTATCACCTTCTGGAAAAGGTTTGCAGGAGAAATCCTGACCCCAGGCTGCCCATCAGCACTGGACGAAGCAGGAGAACAAGCCACCAGCTGCTCCCATGGGGAAGGACGTGGTACAAGGTGTCTGTGCACGAGGTACCCCCTGTTCCCCCTGGACCGGAGAGTGGGCATCCCCAGGTGACCTCACTTGGGTTCCTTCCCACCTCCTTTCCTCACTCAAAGTCCAGTCGCTTCAATCCCAGCCCCAGCTCACACAGACACCCCTGGGCGTCCAGGCAGGGTGCTCGTGGCAAAGATGATGCTGATGCAGAGAGACGTCAGCAGGATACACAGCTCCTGTCATGCTGCTTCCCCACAACCATCCCCCAGCCGCCGCAGCCCCGCTGTCACACCAGGTACCAGGTGTCACACAACACAGTCAGCTGCGACTGTCACCACCCAACACGGCGTGTCACAACAAGGTGGCACACGCGGGGAGTTTTGTGCAGCCTTCAGAAGCTCGTGCACAAAAAACAAACACTTGTAAGGGAGGGCAGAGCAGCAAGGCTGCGAGCGGGTGCTGTGCTTTCTGCTGATACTCTAAAAGAAAAGGCTTCCTACTCATAAATGTTGATTTTTCAGCAGGAAGAAACACCATGGCAGGTTCTTCTTCTCCTTCTTGACCCTACAGCAGAGCAGAGCCAAAAGAGAAGGTGGAGCATCCCCTTCCCCAGCAGCGTAATGGAAGGATGGAGGACTCAGAGAAGAAACTTTGTCCCAAGGAGGCTTCAGCCTCTCCGTGCCACCAGGGACAAACCACTGCATTCAGCTGCTCTCTCTTGATCTGCAGTGCAGGAGAAACTGCTTTCCTCTCCCCAGCCACCGCTTGTCTTCCCCATCCAGACAGCGAGACCTCCGGGGACAGCCAGTGCACGACACTCGTAGCCTTGTGCTGCCCTTCAGGCTCTCCCAGCACCACCAAAATCCGAATAAGCAACAATCCAGGTGAGGGTGAAGAGGAGCAGGGGTGTTGAAGGCTCATCATTCAGAAGTCAAAGGAAGCACATAGCTCCAAGCTCCCTGGAGCACCCCGGGGACCCTGGCAGACGGAGGAGCTCTACCCAGCACATCTGGGAGCTGATGGCTCCCCACGAACCTGAGGCCGTGGCAGCATCATCTCAGGGCTCAAAGGGTTTTGTGCACAGAGCAGCCCTTGAACCTCATGCAAGGAGACCAGGGTAAGTACCACTGTCATCTCCAGAGAGCTGCTGCTTCTTCCCAGTGAAACACAGCTGAGCACTGGTACTCTTTAAATTTTGCCATTATTTAAAGATAATACTCAGCAGAAAAAAATATCACCAGCCTCAGATCTCCTTCTGAGTAGCCTCTGCATCTCTCCAAGGATGCTCTCCCCACCTCTGCCCATGTTACCCACCCGCTGGCAGAGATGGGCAGCCCCGGCAGTGAGTACATCTCTGTGCCCCCCCAGGATGCAGCACTCTGCTCCCACACCACCCCAGCACCCCAACACGGCCCCTCTTGCAGATCAGCAGCAAAGTCCCGTATTTGGGAGATCAACAGAAGGGTCATCCTGGGGAGGAAAAAGCACC
The DNA here is from genome assembly GCA_033628505.1 of Tringa tobata. NCBI lineage: Eukaryota > Metazoa > Chordata > Aves > Charadriiformes > Scolopacidae > Tringa > Tringa tobata. The sequence continues at coordinate 119,805 of JAHREE010150428.1, forward strand.
GAACTCCCCTCCATCCCCAGTGGGCTCCATCTCCTCCAACCGCACGTGGGGACACGGCACCCGCGCTGGCCCGGGGCGAGGGGCCAAGCCCCGGCTGCCCCCATCCAGGAGGGGACACATCCCCTGTGGACAGCAGGGGAGGGAGAGGGCTCTGCACGGCTTGACCCCCCACAGTGGTCACGGGCGCCCACCCTGCTCCCAGCTGCCGTCCCCCCGCCCAGACCCCGCGCCCTTTCCATTCGGTAGGGGTATTGATCTGCTGGCAGCAATGGGCTGGATAATTAGCCAGGAATTAGGGTTTCTATTACAGCCAGGAGGCTGCCCCAGCTGATTTATCACCTGAATAATTTACTGTGATTGAAAGGAAATTAAAATGAACTCCATTTGACAACTGTGCGCTTTTATGGGCTTTAGTGAAGACTCAAAAGCCAAATTAATAGCCTGGTGTTGTTTAATAGTCTACCGAGAGTAAATATGGGAAGGTTTTTCCTCTCCTGATGTGCTCTCCTAGGCTGGGTTTTAGAGTTGTTGTTTTTTCCCCTCCCACCAATAAAGCCACAGAGCAGGTCGGAGGAGGTTTCAGCTGGAAGACAAGAAAACCCCGGAGTCGCCCTCGCTCCCGGCTCCTCTCCACGCTGCCCGCGCTCGCCCTCGCCTGCCTGTTTCTGCGGGCAGAGAGCAGAGGTCTCATGCTGCCAGCAAAATGGGGCAAGCAGGCAGCACCCACCGACTGCCCCCGCTGCCACCGGCACCAGCACAGCCCATCTGGCTGCCAACCCTGGCCAAGCTCCACCAGCACGGGATGGGGGACCGGCTGCCCATGGGGGGACACAGAAAGGCAGAATCACAGAAGAACTGAGGTTGGCAGTGACCTCCGGAGGTCATCTAGCCCGACCTTCCTGCTCAAGCAGGGCCACCTAGCGCCAGTTGCCCTGTACCAAGCCCAGTTGGATGTTGAACAACTCCAAGGATGGAGACTCCACAACTCCTCTGGGCAACCTGTGCCAGTCCTCGGTCACGCTCACAGTCGAAAAAGTGTTTCCTGATCTTCAAGTAGAATTTCCTGTGTTTCAGTTTGTGTCCATTGCCTCTGGTCCTGTCACTGGGCACCACTGAAAAGAGTCTGGCTCCATCTTCTTTACAATCTCCCTTCTGGTAATTACACACATTCATGAGATCCCCCTCTTGAGCCTTCTCTTCTCCAGGCTAAACAGTTCTGGCTCTCTCAGCTATTCCACAGAGGAGAGATGCTCCAGACCCTTGTGGCCCTTTGTTGGACTCTTCAGTACATCCACGTCTTAGCATTTGTGTCCATTTGTCGAGCCGTGTGTTGTTGCCTTCTTTTCCTCACTCTTCATTTACCACACTCTGCCACACAAGCCATGGGTAAGAGCTTGCATCTACATGCTCAAATCTCTTCTGTAGGTAGGAGATCAAGAAAAGATTTGACTCTGGACACTTAAATAAAGCCAAGAGTCAGTGCCATAATTTTCACTGTTCCTGGACAACATAAAGTTTTGGGAAGACACAAGCAAATATTAGCTCTGCATTTCTCATCGCAAGCCTCAGGGTACTTTAAGAAGATCCTCAGCAGCCACTGTCCACCCGAAAGGTAGTGTCCCTCAGGAAAAAACATATTATTCACACAAACAGAAAAATGAGTCACCCTTTCTGGCTTTAACTGACTTTTCCTGACTTTTCTTTTATCCAACACGCTTCTGGCTTTTCCCTTTTCTCCTGAAGATCACACCCCACCACTAAGGAGGACCATATATCTTCACACTCTTGGGAGCTGCATTCCTGTGGACGCACCACCCATCAGCTCCATACAGCGAAAAACAAATTTTCCTCTTTCCGAGGTGGAAAACACTTGGCCAGATACAAGTTACACTTGAAGATTTTCAAAAGGACTTATGCCCCTGTCTTGGTCAGTTCAGAGAACTTCTTCATCACAAGTCTCTCTGAAACAGAGGGCAGTTTGGTTTTAACTTTGTGTGAGAATCCCCTCATTGCAGGGGAGGCTGGAGTGGATAACCTTTAAAGGTGCCTTCCAACCCTAACTGTTCTATGATTCTATGATAATTTTTCCAACTTTTCTCAATTTATTAGTATTTTTTTCAGATTCATTAGTTATCCAAATTTCATCTGCCTGTGCTTATCTCCAGGTCCAGACTTATCTACCTTGCATGTCATGAATACGTTTATTAGTATATCTTTGCCTGGCTTCTCTCTAAGCCCAGAATATTTACATTTTTACCGCAAGAACAGATACTCAGTTTAGTTCTAGCTACAGGCAACGGGGAAGCCTCATCAAGGGCCTGGGAATTATCTGCTATTAGTGGCAAGCACTTTTCTTCTAAGTCAGTGACCTACATTGTGTTGAATCTGGTCACATCTTGTTATGCCTCATTATGGTCCTGATCTAAAGTCTATTGAAGTCAATAGAAATATTCCTCTTGGCTTCAATGAGTATTCGATTGGGCCCATGTGTGAAGCTGGAAATACAAGAGAATCCATTTCTGTTGTGGACAGAAATCTGGCATAGATAATTCTCTTCTTTATTCCAAGGAAATTAACGCACTGCCTCTCCTGCTGAGCCAATTCTGCTGTATATCCTTCACTCCACAGTTTTCCCCCCTAGAGGCCTTTCTCCTCCTCCCATGGCCACCAAAAGCACACTGGTCCATCAGCCCCAGGTGTGCCCCCTGCACCCATCCTGCCTCCCCTGGCCCTAGCAGGTCTTGGTTATCTCCAGGAACATCTTCTGCCCATGCTTTAACTGGAGAATGCATTTGAGTCAACAGTTCACCCCAGCTCCTCCATCCTTCTGTCTGGAATGGTAGGAAGCCACTGGAGGGCGATGGGCCTCACAGGCACCTCCAGTTCCTCCACCCGGGAGCTCCTAATGAACGAGGCACTGGAAAATGTAGTTGCTGTAGCTGCTCTGTGCATAGGGAGGACATGGGATGAGCCCCAGTTCTGGATGAAATCTGAATTGTTGATGCAGTGACCATAAACAGTGAGTTTTGCCTGTGACAGGGGCCAGGTGGGAGTACCGTGGTCCACTGGGGAGATGGCTGTACAGGACAACTCCAGGGCAGGCAGGAAAACCTGCTCCTTGTGTCAGTACAGCTTTGTGTGAAGGGAAGTCTGGATGTTGGCAAGGTGAGGAACCTCCCCCATGGCTGTGGGACCAGGGGGCCAACAGTGAAGAGCAGCAGGACCACACACACAGACATCAAGAGGCATAAAGAGGAGAACCTCTCTATAGATGCTGTGGAGATTCTCCTTCTCTGGGACCCCAGGGTTACCTGATGTTCAAGCCCGGGACTTTGTCCCAGCCAATGGTGGCCAGCAACCACGAGTGGAACGGCAGCGTGATGGCGGTGCTGCAAACACACCACTATTTCAAAACCCATGCCCAGAAATATGTGAAATCGGTTTTCCACCAACATTTGCAGCCAGTGCAAGTCAATTGCAATTATCAAAAATCATTTGCAAAAAATGAGCACAAAAGGACACGAGTGTGAGGGAAAGGCGTTCATTGTACACATGGATTCATGTTTATAGCAGGTTTCCATCAGGGCCAGGGTGCTTCTAGAGCACCTTATGCCTCGGTGACTCCCTGGACACACACAGGCAAGGGGACTCGACTATGTTTGCAAAGCCAGCCCTCAGCCTTGGGCTTCCCAGCTCCCAGTCTTTAACTACACAAACCCACGCTGGGATCCCTGCCTCACCCAGACCTGCCATGGGCACCATCTCTAGACAAAGGACTACCTGCTATTTTATATTATTTTATTTTATTTTATTTTCCTGTCATTTTCCAACAGTTGCCTTCTCTCTCTGCGTTGTCTGAGCCCTTCCCCAAAGACAAGTACTTGTTCCCTGTGGGTCTCTGTACAGAAGGCACAGCTTACAGCTGACGTGAAGACTCAGATGATGCTTGTCAAGATCACAACATATTTCGAGGTGAGAAAAAACTCATGAGTCTCCTTTCTATACAGGTGAACCGAGGGAAACATTAATGATGGAAAAGTCAGGGAAATAGACTGGAGGCACCCAAAGTAAAGGCTTCGGCAACAGTGAACAAGCACTTCTACATAGCCCATCTACCTGTCACCATGACATGAGGGGTCATGTACAATCTCCAACAGGCAAATTTTGCCCAGAAAATGCATCGGGAGGGCTTTGGGCAGCAGGAGCCAGCCTTCAGCTGGAAACCAAGGACGCTGTGGCTGCCCACGCTTTGTGTGGCCACGGCACTGCTCCCAGAGCACAAGCGAGGAGGAAGGCCCTGCGAGGATCCACAAAACAGGGAGGAAAGGGAACCTCCTTGTCTAGAGGACAGGAGTTCCTCCAGTAAAATACCTGGAGCCCTCCTCAGGCAAACAGCGCAGGGGCATCAACAAGGTTTTGTGCCCAAGTAAAACTAGTGATACTCAGCTGGCACTGTTACTGGACCAAGTTTCTAGTAAAACAGATAAGCAGTGGGTTGGCAGCTCCTACTAGACTTCTCCCCACATCTTGTTTCTATGGGGAGGAGCATCTTTTCCTTATTTTCCCCTACAG
>JAHREE010150428.1:147770-170767 GCA_033628505.1 Tringa tobata
ATATAAATAAACAATTTTAAAAAGAGAAATGGAACATTTAAAAGCTACTATCTGGACTCCAAAGCTCCCAGAGGGTGATGTAATGATTTAGTTCCCAATGAAATGTCTGACACCAAGCTGTGTGGTGTTGTTGATACGCCAGAGAGACAGGATGTCATTCAGAGGGACCTGGACAGGCTGGAGAGGTGGGCCCAGGTGAACCTCATGAGGTTCAACAAAAGCAAGTGCAGGGTTCTGCACCTGGGCCGGAACAATCCTCGGTATCAATACAGACTGGGGGATGAGGTATTAGAAAGCAGCCCTGAGGAAAGGGACTTGTGGGTGCTGATGAATGAGAAGCTGGACATAAGCAGGCAGTGTACACTTGCAGCCCAGAAGGCCAATTGCATCCTGGAATACATCAAAAGAAGTGTTGCCAGCAGATCCAGAGAGGTGATTCTGCCACTTTGCTCTGGTGAGACCTCACCTGGAGTACCGTGTGCAGGTCCGGAGCCCTCAACATAGGAAGGACATGGGCCTGATGGAGAGGGTCCAGAGGAGGGCCACTAAAATGATCAGGGGGCTGGAGCACCTCTGCTATGAGGACAGGCTGAGGGAGCTGGGGTTGTTCAGCCTGGAGAAGAGGAGGCTCTGGGGAGACCTAATAGCAGCCTTCCAGTACCTGAGGGGGCTACAGGAAGGCTGGGGAAGCCTGTTTACAAAGGCCTGTAGTGACAGGACGAGGGGCTTTAAGCTAGAGGGGAGCAGATTTAGATTGGAGATTAGGAGAAGGTTCTTTACTGTGAGGGTGGTGGAACACTGGAACAGGTTGTCCAGGGAGGTGGTTGAGGCCTCTTCCCTGGAGATATTCAAGGTGAGGCTCGACAAGGCCCTGGGCAACCTGGTCTAGTTGGGGGTGTCCCTGCTGACTGGGGGGAGGCCGGACTAGATGACCTCTGGAGGTCCCTTCTGGACCATTCTATGGTTCTATGATTCTATGATTCTATGATTCTAGATATAAGGAATACTTTTTTTACACAGGGGGTGGTGAGAGACTGGCCCAGATTGCCCAAAGAGGTTGTGAGTGCCCCATCCCTGGAAACATTTCAGGTCAGGTTGGATGGGGCTCTGAGCAACCTGCTCTAGTTGAAGATGTACCTGCTCATGGCAGGGGCTTGAACTACACGGCCTTTAAGATCCCTTCCCACCCAAACTATTCTGTGATTTTATGACAAGTGGCACCAGTTTCATACTCAGGAGTCAAGTCACCAATTCAACAGCTCCATTTTCACCTACAGCATCCTAGGAGGGAGCAAGCTCAGGAGCTTCCCTTGGCTGCAAGGAGGCTCTGGAAGGGCAACCTGGCAAACAGGAACAAGACCAAGAGGTCCCAGAGGTTGATGCTGATTTCACACACCAGACACTAACTTCCCAGGGAACCATGGATGGATTTCTCAGCATCCCCACACTCTGACCTCCCTCTTCAAAGGAACCTGACCCACTTAGGTGCTGTGGTGGTCAAACCATCAAGCACCAAATGCCTCTGCAACAAGGACCACATGGGTGTAACAGAGGGAGAATGGTTAAACTGAAGACCTTCCTCTGTCCCCCTGACTCAGACTGGGCAGAAGACAGGTTCTGCTGTGTCACAAAACCTCACTCTTCCAGAAATGCTACCTTCTGTGTCCTCCTGCCAGGAAGGAAACCTGGACGAGAACGAGAAGAAAACAAGGGAGCCAGTTCTTGGGGAAGCAACTGGAAAACCAGGGAATCAGAGGAGGAAAAACCCGCTACATGACCATTTCTTATTAGTCGACCTACAGAAAAAAAAAAAAAAAGTCAGGCACTGTCAAGCATGAAATCTTATTGGGACAATAGAGATGGAATTGCCACTGCTGACAGTAATGTTTACAAGGGCATCATGTGTCGATGCCGCACAGCATGAAACCAGCAGCCCCGTCTAGCTCTGCGGGTTGTAACAAGAGACAAAATGTCCCATTTGGGACAGGTAGGAATTGTACCACCAAAAATAACCACTCAGGTGTAAAATCCATTACAGGCAGGCAGGAGGAAATACAGAGGAGCCCCGTTGACACGGAGGGAGGCTCCTGAGCTCTCTTCAACCACAGAAACTGGTGAACATGGTCTCTGATGCCAGGAGACGACTCGACAGCCGGTTTGGGGGCTTCCCTTTAACCCCAGACAACAAGGGGCTGAGTAGAGGAAGGAGGAACATGCCTGTCCCCGCAGTGGTAGAGTACGACCCCAAACCAGTGGGCACCACTGAAGGGTTTCCAGTTAACACAGAAGGTATCACATCAGCTTTGAGTCCTTACATCAGGCCATCAAGAATCAGTACCACATGTGAAGGATCTGAATGTCTTAAAAGCCCCCCCATCACAAAATCTGTCTGACTCAAAGGAACCATATTGAGGGCAGCCAGGCAGCTGCAGCCCACTGTGCCCTACACAACTGCTCGTTATGAGACCTGCCAAATGAAGAACAACCTGACATGGAAATGGCCCAGGGACAGCAGCTACAGCAAATTATAATCCAAGGAAAGTGATGCCAGAAGTAATACCTTGACCACAAAGCCAAACAGTAATGGTTCAGAACTAAAAGATGTTGGGGCCAAAGCCTCTTTAGTCGATATAAGATGTTCTGGTGTCTTCACTTGAAATGCTCAACCACCACAAAGCCTTTGATGTGCGCCCTTGTGCACCAGCCATCTCACAGCTTCTGTGCCTCCTCTCTCTCATGACATGCCAAAACAGGCCAAGAGGAGATGTATCCCGGCCATTAGACGTGGTGTGGAGGAGACACCAGCTCACACAAGCTCCTGCAGGGCAAAAGCCCACCAGGCAAAACCCCACCAGGCAAAACCCAGCATCCCACCAGTTACTGCTGCAACCAGGTGAAACCGAGGTCTGCCCTATGATATGGCCACCACTCAACTGAAGCTGTTCTTCCAGATGTCTCCTCACCGCAAGTTTGCTTTTTAGATTTCATCCTTCATTTTTTTGACCAAAATTTATGTGACTTGTGTAAATGATCTGAAAGAAGCACCTTCCCTCGGTGACGCCTTTATTTCCCACCAGAACAGCATCCCTACAGCACTTGGCCTGCTCTGCTCGTAACCATCCCTGACCTCTTCTCTGACTCTGTGTCTGTTTGCAGGATGCTGGTGGATGACAGTGACAGGGCTGCAGAACATTTCTAACAAACAAAGCGCTGCCAAGGGCCACACATCCCTACCCAGCCTGTGACCATAGACACTCAGGGAGCAGCAAATGCAGCCTTCAGCCCTTCCACTGCTTTGGCACACAGTACACAGCTGCAGAGAAGCCATTTTCTGAAGATGAAGTGTCCATGTGATGAGAAAGCCACCACATTTTGCTGATGTTAATACCTGACACATTTCCAGTACCCCGACGCCTGCTGTAGACATGACTTTTGCCATGCTCCAAATCAGCCAAATCAGTGCCCAGGAGATTTTAACTGGATTTCCCTCCAACACGGGGTCTGGGGAGGCACCTCAGCTAAAGATCTTTGGGTTCTAACCTCCACCTGCAGCATGGAACTTCAGCAGTGAAGGGAAATCAGTCTTGTGCTGGAGCCATAACCTTAAAGTAATTATTGCAAGTATACTTTAACCGCAGCTACCTCTCAGCACATTCTCAGAGGAGATAAAACATGGGAAAGCTCCACACTCAAGTTTTCTGGGCATCTGCCAGAAGAGAAGACATTGGTTGCTTTCATAAGTTTGACTTCAGAAGTTCAGCTCAACTACTCTTCTCATCTCTGAAGTCATGGGCACCTATGTGGATGGTCACTGCCCCAGAAGCAAGAACACACAACGAGGAAGGAGCTGTGCAGGCACCAGCATGAATATGCCAGTCCCCACATACGAGGTTCATGAAGAAACCAGAGAAAGCAAAGGCTGTGGCTCTGAAACTGATTCCAAGGAATAGTTTTTGCAAAGATACTCCAGAATTATTGGGGGTGTGTCAGCACGAATGCTGGGATTGCCCTTGTCACAATAGGAGATCTGGAGTGCAGGGAACCAAACCTCAGACTACGCGAAGCAACTATGCAGAGATACAGACTGGAAAAAAGCCTGGCTGAATATGAAGTGGGGAAGCAAGTTGAAATTTTTCTTCTTGTGAAAGTTCAGCAAGTCATCAGTGGAATACTTCATCTATCAGACAAATACACGTGTTATTATTGGGGCAGGTAGGGACGTGTATCTCTGGATTTTCCCAACTAGGTCTTATTTTTCCATCTGCAAAGTCTGCTTAAGCAAAAAAAAAAATAATAACAAGAGGTATTTGGCTATCCCTGCAGCACCTCTGGATGTCCTGCAGACTGCTGATGCTGCTGATGCTGCTCCGCCTGGGCTGCCGGACACAGGGGAGCCCAGACACAATGGGTACACAGAGGGTGCTGGTGGTGGCCCGGGCGGTGCAGGGCACACAGAGGGTGCCAGTGGTGGCCCAGGTGACACGGGGCATGCAGAGAGCCCTGCACACACCAGCTGCACCGGGACCACCGCACGCCACAAAGGGCATGGATCCCTGTTTCCATCTGTGGTTCCAGGGCAGAAGAAGCCCTGCCGCAGGGGGTTGGGCTCCAGCACAGCACATGGTGAGTAAAATGCTGTCCTTGGCAAGTACCACAGCTCTCTCCAAGCCTTGTGTGTCCTGGTCACTCCACCATCACAAACTCGTGAAGGTGTTCTTCTTGGCTTAGTCACATCCAGATGACACAGACATCCTGCGGGTACGAGTCTGGTATCTCGGCACAGCCACTATGACCCGCTGCTCATGTAATTAGCTAAAAACCACACAAAGCCCCAAATGCAGTCACCAAGCCTGGTGCAAATCACCACACAGCCTGTGCTGTGTTTCCTTCCAATGTTTGTTGAGTAACAGAATGGATTTCTAAATCATGGGACTGTTCTGCAAACTCTAGGAGAGGCCAAAATGGGCAGGATTCAGTCAATAATGTGCAACCATCTCCGGCAATAAATAACCATTGGCACAAAGGCCATGGCAGGAAAAGCTGAATTGGGAAAAAACCTCCAGCCTCAGGACACTCCCATTTTCTGTGCCTCACTGATTTTGTCCTGTTTGCTTACCAGGAGCTTCCCCATTGGCAACAACAGCAATGGCAGCTTAGAATATTAAGTCTGGCTCTTCCCAAAGCATCAACAGAAAAAGTGGTTTTTCAGCTCTCATTCAGGATTTCAGGAGTTTGCCATTTCAGCCAAGAAAATAATTCTGACTTAAAAATCCCAGCAAGTGTGAATCAAATCTTGCACCAGCTGCAGCAGAAGCAGGTTCCAGTCCTACGTGAGAATGCTGGTACTAGCAATGGGTTTTGTGCATCCATGGAGAAATCAGCCAACCTGCCTCTGCCCACAGGAGAACCCAGGTCACGGTTGCCCCAGGAAGAGGAACAGAAGCAGGAGGTGGGACAGAGACCCCCAGGCACAAACGGAGAGCGCAGAGTGAGCAGAAGGCGATGGAGAAGCCGTTACTGTTTCCAAGCCTGACACAGAAATATGTGACGCTCCAGGAGCTCCTGCTACCACGGAGGTGCCAAGTCATTCCCTTAATGCTTTGGCATCTGACTTTTCCTGTAGGAACAGCCCCTGTGTCTCTCCAGGCACCATCCCCAACCGGCCAAATCTCTCTCTTTGAGGGCAAATGCCTGCAGAGCCAGTGCAGCCCCCCGACCTCCCCTTACGTGCCTGAGATTGAAGGGTTTATTTTACCAGTGCAGAAGCATTCTGACAGACCTGAGCAACGCGGCTCTTCACGTGGGGAAAAAAGGAGAAAATCCAGCATCACACAAAGCGTGCATCCCTCCTCTCGAGGGAGGAACACCTCGCTTGAGGACATCGTTTGAAAAGAACGTCACAAAAAATACCCAGGTACCCCGACAAAAACCCAAACAACAATCTTTTCTCTTCCTGGTTTTGCTCTTCAGTCCTCTCAGAGACTGTGACCATCATCACCTGGAAAGCTAATTGTGAAATATATAATATACCCATGCTAAGACAAAACTTTTATCACCTCTCTCTGTATGTGTCTGTAGGTGATAGATAGGTTGGAGGTACGTACATGCACGTTCTGTACAGATACACACCTACACACACACACTGTAACCGCCCCTCAGCATTTCCTCCTCTCCAGATGCTACAAATTTCTCAATATAAAATCAGAATGATTCACCTTGCTCGCGACCTTTCTATTTTATTTTATATTAGCATTTATAACAAACATCCACCAACACTGACAACCTCTGCTTTTCCACAGAAACTGTTTTTTCTTTGGAAAATGTGTTCCTGCAAAAGTACCCTGGCCAGCCCCAGCACTGGCACCGTCAGGACGATCTGACAAGGCATCTACCCCTAAACCGGATTTTAGCTAAACGTGTATGAAGAGGTTATTCCTTGAAAAGCATCTACTGCTCGACAGCTCCTGATGAGAACAGCTGGAGCTACAGCAGGGCTGTGAGGAGCGGTGGAAGCCGGGGCTTTTCATTAACATAGCGCCGGGAAAACCCCCGCTCTGCCGAAGCCGGTGGCGAAGCGGCAGGGCTTCACCCCGGCGCGGGAGGAGAGCTCTCTTGAAAATAGGGGCCCCCGGGACCACATTAGGAGGAAAGTGACAAACACGCTTGACGTGCACACACGACAGCCGGTAACCCGCTGGCTCGGAAAGGGCAGCCATGCCGGCGGGGAGTTCTCCTGCGCTGAGCTGTGAAGGCAAAAAACCACCCACGGGCGAGCACCACCAACAGCCCATCCCTTCAAATGCCTCAGGGATGAGGGCATGGGGATGTCCACCCTGGGGACTGCTGCCTCCAGCCACTGCCATCCACCCAGCTGTACCCCACATCCACAGGGACCCCAAAGAGGTCCTGGGTGCCCCAGAGCACTGGGATGCGGGCAGCCCCCAGTGTTCCACAGCTCAGGATGCTGCAGGGAAGCACAAGGAGGGCTGTAAGAGCGTGGGATGCTCCTACTGTCCTACAGACCAGTAATGTCCCAGCCATGGATGGAGGACCTCAGCCCTCAGGCTCTGTCACCCAGCTGGGCAGAGGTTGGTCCTTCCCTTCCCAGAAACATTGTCCTGCCTCAGTGGCACCAACAAGAACACGTCACCCTCAAACATCAGAGCTGCTCGGTTTGGGTACTGAAGTGGCTTTTTGTTTTGTTTTCGTGAATTCAGATGTGCAGAACTTTCTCAGAGGGCCAGATTACACCATTTTAACACTGCCATGGATAAGATCTGAACTGACTCACCTTTTTCACTTTTCTCTAGAATTTCATGAGGAATGACAAAATACTCTCTTTTTCTCCCGAAGAGAAACCCTATGCCAGCTGAACTCCACTTGTTAATGTACGGAATGGCCAACTCAGCGCCAATAACACCATGGATGGAGGGTGGCTCTTGGGAACACCCAAGGGTTTTAGTCTCATGCTGTGGGGAGTCAAACTCCTCCTCCAGACAGCCATCACCATCCACGGGTGACACCATCACTGTTGGTATCAAACCACGACATTCCACAGGCAACATCATCCCTGCTCATGTCAAACCAGCACCATCCTCAGGTGCCAGTGTCAAACCACCAGCATGGCCAGAGGCTGCTGCCACTTCAGCATGACGCCACTTCAGGATGCCCTGTGTAAGGTGCACAAAAGGCAAATGCAGAGAGTGAAGCAAAGCCCCCACGAAATTCTATGCAAGGACTCAGGAAAAAAGCTTTCAATGAAATTAAAAATCTGAAACCTCCACCAAGACATAGATTGCATTGGACATAGCACAGAAGAAGCCATCACTGCCACGTAAGTAGCAAAGTTCAGCTCAAGCTGCGTTTGAAAGGATGATTCCAGTCTCCATGTGGTGAGGAAAAATGGTCTCTTTCGAGGAGCTAACAAACCAATGGGACAAACGGCTCACCCTGCTCCACAACACCAGGAGAGGATCCCTGAACACAGAGGACAGTCTGCATCAGCAGGAGAAATTCAAATCAGTACCTGCTGACCCTGCGAAACCTCAGTTCCTTCAAAGGCTTCATCTCATTATCATCACTGAAGTTAGCCCCAGGAGTAAAGACAACTCCAGTGAGTAAGCACTGCTGAAGTGGGGCTGGAAATTATTAAACTCCAGCACTTCCCTGGGACTCCGGAGGGGTGTTCTTTCTCTTCAGCCTCTGCCTGGACCTGGGTGACTCCCCCACCTCACCTGACTGCCTGCACTATGGACAGTTCGGTTTCTGGGGGGTTTTATGCAATTTTCCGCTGCCTCTTTCTGGCTGCCACTGGCCTGGCAGCAGGGTCTGCGCTCGCATCCCCCCGTGCTGTGGGCAGGCATCGCTCCTGGTGTGGGACAGCCTGGGGGGACAGCCAGTGCCCCTCTCCATCTGCTCGGGGTCCCTCCGGATACCCCAACTCATCACTGCCTGGAGCTACAGTTCAGCACTTTGGCATCATAAAGCTCAAGTTTGTATTGGCAGGTGACTTTTTCCCCTCAGAGTCTCTGTTTTTGCCTGCTTCCCTTGTGGTTCAGATCCCCAAAGGCTTCAGTCCTTTGCACGTCACTTGCACAGTGCAGAGGACCCCAAGGAGGAGCTGGAGAGGACAATATTGAATCCCCCCATGTGCTGTTGGGCTCAGGTCCTCATCTGGAGTGAGAGGAGTTACGGGGACTTGCGCCAGCACAGGATCTGATCAGTGGTCATCTTCTGCATTGAACTCCATCACCTGCTGCCTGCAGGGTGTATTTTCCTCCTGCCGATGCCCCGGTGCGTGGACAGGCAGCACAAACACGTCTGTGGGCTCCTTCCCCTCCTGCACTCCCACCCCAGCCACTGCCCAATGCCCCGCAGTCCCCGCAGCACCGTGACCCCTCACTCAGCACATCCTCACCGACACGGATGCTCAACCTGCCAGGCCAAAAGTGCCTAAACCTACTCAGGAAACCCCAAGGAGTAAGTCTGGATGAGAGGAAATCCCAGCCCCTGCTCAGGAGAGAAGAGGGCTTCTACACCCGAGCAGTATCTCACCAGAGTTGTTGCAGAAGGAGCTGTACCCCAAGAGAACACACAAAGTCAGGAGGACACAGGTCCCCTGCCAGCACCAGTGGCCAGGAAGAGGGTCCCATGAGTGGCCAGAGCAGCCCCGTGTTCCAGCCCTCAGAGACAGAAGAATAAAGATCCTCCATTGCCAGGGAAGCTACAATGAGATCTACTTTGTGTTTATGAAAACCTGGAAAGCCGTGCATGGAAAGGGGGGTGTACACACTCACAACTAACCCCGTGGCTGGCTGGGGTCTCCTTACAACCCCTCAAGGTGAGCCGCAGGCAGATCTCACCACTGAGGGCAAGGAGGTGGGAGGTCCCTGCTGGCAGGAGGGATGTGGGGCATGGGAAGGTCAGTGGGACCAAGAGGGCAGAACAGGCAGACATTTTCTTCACCGCAAGAAGACAGAGCAGCAGGATGTCCCTGGACACAACTCATGGCCTGCATGAATGCACTACAGCTGATGGGCCAGAGCTCAGATGGGGACAGGGCTGTGGACACCGCACGCAACTATGCTCAGCAAAGCCAGGTACCAGCAGTGGTTCTGGTGTTTAAAGAATTGGAGCTAAACCAAAGTGGTAAAAAACTTCACAGCCTTCCCAGCAATCTCCTAGAGTGGACACCCTGCAAGTCACATTGTCCCTCAGCCACAGGAGGAGGTGAGAGAAGACCCTGGCAGCATCTCCTCAGCATTGTGCTCCCTTTTGGGGCTGCTGACCATCTGCCGTGTGGCCTCCCAGGCATCTGCACCCCCAGCCATGCAGGTCTCTGCCAAGCTGGGAGTGCAGCTTCTTGTTCCCATCCCACCGGGAAAACACAGTTCACGGGCCTGGTACAGAGGAGAGATGCAAAACGCAGAAATGCTGTCTGTATTATTAGTCCTCGCTGGTTTTTAGTCATGCTTGCTTTGCTTGCTTTGCTTTTCCTGGCCTCTCTCCCCCCCAGGATGTGTCACTGCCTCGGTGAGCCCGTGTCCGCGTTTGTCAGTGCAGAGCCCTCGGAGGTGGAGGTCTCCCGCAGCCGGTGCCGACGGAGACGTGCCCATCGGCACTGCTTGGACGCCCAGACGTGCCCACCCTGGGGCACCCCTGTGTGAGAACATCTTGATCCCAACAGCAGATGGCTGCACCCACCCCCAGATTATTCTCATTCCCATTAGTGTCCCTGCCCTTCGTGGGGGCTGATCCCCCCAGAGAGAAGGCTGGGACACAAACACCTTTAAATACACCGAGTCTGTGTTTAGAGGAAAGCCATTTTTCAAAGAGTCCAGTTGAGAAAACAAAGCGCAAGCACCTGCATCATCAGCAGATGCTGACAGCAACACAGGGCTACGGCTGGTGAGAATGGAAACAAGACAATCCGTACGAGTGAAGGTCTCCGGATACGCTGGTTTCAATTCCCCAAATGCCTCCGCTGCTCGGAAGAGTCTGTACCAGCAGATCTGAAATACAGTCTGTGCAGCTGGTTGGGTGCGGGTACCTAAATCTGCAGCCAGAAGCGGTGGGAGGGCAGCAGAGACCCTCACCCCACGCGCAGGTGTCCGGCTCGGTGCTGCCGCTCTGCTTCCGACGGCGCGTCCTGCCGGGACCGGCAGCATGCAGCGGGGCACTCACCGCCGCACGGAGCCCTTTGCTCTCCCCACCTGCATCTACAGGAGGGGGAAAACAGCCCGGCTGGTCTAGCGCAGCCTGCGTCCCTGCTGGGAAACCCCCCCGCACCCTCAGAGAAGCAGCAGCGAGTGATGCTCCCCGTGCCGACCCCTGCGAGGGGGACATCAGCTTGCACACCCCGAAATCAAGCCAGGATGGTGCTAACTACAGTAGGGTGGACCAGACAAAGCTTGTGCCTGTGCACCAGCGGTGTGATACAGCATCAGCGACACAACAGCTGACCTGGGCTTACAGAGAAACCTCTGCCTGAAAACAGATATCAGCCTGGCTTGGCTGCTCCTCATGTTCACAGACAGCCCCTTTTGCCTCCCATTTTCAGAGATTTCTGTGTGTTTCAGTATCACGAGTGAGGTCATAAGCGTATTTCTGCATCAGGGTTGTGGGTCTCAGACTGGTCTAAGCTCCTAAAAGCATGCGAATGTCCTGCAGAATCAGGTGGCTGACAGAAGACGAACAACCAGACAGGCAGCTCACCATCAGAATATGCAGTAATGGCTCCAAAGGTCTTCCTTCCCACGTAGGGAAAGGGTTTTGCACAAAGCGAGGAAGAGGCATGAGAAGGGAGATGCACATAATCCTTCCAACCTCTGCTCACAAGCCCACCAGGAGCCGGGCACATCTCTCTGTGGGGCTACAGGGACCGAGCCTCTTCCCCCAGCCCAAGCCGAGGAGCCGGCAGCCACCAAAGGCACAACTCCTGTACGGAGAGGAGCTGCTCAGAGCAGGCAGCCCGAGCCCTCCACGGACTGGCAGGGCGAGCAGGGGGCTCTGCACCAGCACGACGGTGCTCCTCCACCAAGACTGTCCAAGGGGCGGCGGACACTTGTGGATGGGGCAGTGGACACAGGGTGGGCTCCTGTGGAAGCAGGGGTCCTGAGCTTTGCCGTGCTCTGAGGGAAAGACACCGCTCTTCTGCAGAGATGGCACCATCTCTGGAAGAGACCTCGGGCCATGTTCCATCCCCCAGGCATACATGCCGTTTCCCACAGTGCAGGATGGAAACCAGGGCAAGGGGAGAGAGGGGTGAAGGGAGAAGGAGGGGTGGGCTCTGCCTTGCTGTGCTTTGGCCATCTCTCCCCTTCACAGGACCCTCAGAGCCCCCTCCAGAGCACTTGCAGCCCAGTGACTCCCTGTCACCATCTCTGCCCGGACTTGTGTGCCTGCCAGGGACACAGCTCCCTTTCACCCTCCTCTTGCTGCTCATGAAGGATTATTGAACCCCAAAGCTCATCCTCAGCTCATCAGCAGATGCTCAGCGCTCTCCAGAAACGCCCACTCTGCAAGATGACCCATCATGGGGCCACCACCAGGCACCCGACCAGCCGTAGACAGCACAGGAAAACCTGTCCCTGCCCCACCACTGGCTGGGGACACCGGAGGGAGCATCCCACCCACTTGGGGTCTCGCTGCCCACCCTCAGCTTCCCCAAAACACACCCTGTTTGCTGGAAGGCAGCACAGCGGGGTCATCCCACACATCCCTGCCACCCATCTGCATCTCGACAGCTTTTCGCCGGGCTGCGGGGCCAGGAGAAGGTGCCCCCACAGAACTCAGGGGAGGCAAAACAGCGAGATCACCGCCGGGCAGCCCCCTCTCTCTGCCTCCTCACCAGCAGCCTGCTCCCCGTGTCAGTCTCCGGTAGCGTGTCCTTTAACCACAAGTGAAAGCAGCCGATCCCCTGCGAAGGCACATCTGCTTCCAGTCCGTATTACAAGGGGGAAAAAAAATGACACCTTCAGCTATATAAACCAATAAAGACTGTCTGATTTGGTTTGCCCCTGTTGCTCACCAGCAAGCTCCCCACTGGGTTAAAGACTGGTGACATCTGCTAAAAAAAAATAAATGTCAAGAGCGAGGCAAACAAACCCGGGCAATGAATCACAGCGAGCGCTCGGTGCTGCTGAAGCCAGAGGGAAGCGTCCATCCCGCTCCGAGGCCGGCGTCGCCAGGCCAGCACGGCAGCTCCGGCTCCAGGAGAGGCACCCAGGGAGGTGAGGCCAGGCACACACCTCGCAGAGGACGCCGAGACACGGGGCAACGCGGCCAAGGGCAGGGTGCGAGGGGCTCCTCACTGAGGTGGTCTCTCCCTGGCTCTCCAAAGCCGGGAAATGGCAAAGTTAACTCTGCCCCCTTGTGCATCCACATCATGATACAGGCCGTAATTAGAAGGTGACACACTTCTCTTGTCTGCCTCAGAGGCAAGCATCCACTATCCACCTCCATCATGGAGCCTCAGGATGTCTCCGTGGGCACCTCGCGCCCTCCCGTGCAGAGGGACCTTGTCCTGAGCAGGACAGGGAGGGTCACGGAGGCTCCCGGGGCTCCCCTCAAACAAAGAGGCTGGAATATCCACTTATGCCTTTCCAAATCCACAGACTCGAGCCTATTCTAAAAGCAGCTCGCACGCTCTGCTGAGGACAGCATTCCTGTCCGGCTTACGAGCTCTAAAGTCATGACTCATCCTGCCAAAACTAAGTGGGGTTGTTTTAGAAACCACGTGCTCTCTTCTAAAAATGAGCTGGCAAAAGGTGGGGAATTTCTCAGCTCTGCTTCTGATCTTTCCAAGGAAACATTTAATTATTTTCTCTGTGATTTCAGAAGCTTCTCGTTTCTTAGCCAGAGTCTTCTCCAGCTTAAACCAGAGTCTTTTGTAATGGCGGGCGCCCAGGAGCCGGTGCCTCGGGACAGGGCTGTGTGGTTTCAGCACAGACGGCCTCTCGCCTGACACGGCTGATAAAACACAGAATTTCTACCCTACTTGCCCTAATGCCTAATTTATCCATGCAGTTGCAGCCTTGATTTGGAAAAAAGCATCAAACGGACAATCACAGAGCTAACTAACAGTGTACTCAGCAAGAACCCAAACTCGGGGAGTTTCATACCCCCCACCATCAGACCAGTCCCCACGTGGCTGGAATTGCCCCAAAAGCCCCTTGGAGTTTTTCCCCCACTTTCAGTAAACAAAGCACCACTCCGCGAGCAGACCACACATTTCCACCAGCACATCTGTGGACACTCAACCCCATTTGTGCCGCTTGTCACCCAATTTTAGCCAGGGGTCCCCAGCCCACCAGCAACCCCCCTCCTCCAGGTGTCCCCTGCAGCCAGGACCTCAGCATCCCCCTGAGGCTCTGGGTCCCCTCCCAGAGTTTTGGCCTCAGCTCCTCTCTGTAAGTTCTTACTGAACAAGAGGGATCCTCCAGACCAAAAGCACTTCCATAAAACACCAGGTCAGAATTTCTCCTTTTCCCTTCCCCTCTCTCCTCAGCATCTTTCCCTCCAAAGCAGTGTTTTCATTAGGAAGATGCCAAGGATGCACAATGTCCAGGACCATAGACCCAGCAGCAGATCTCAGGAGTGATGGCGATGCCCAGCCCCAACCACAACGTGCTCATTTCCAATCTTCCCACGTTGACAAAGGCCCCCGGCGCTGGGGGGACCTGCAGAGATGCAGCACGGCAGATAGCTCTGTCATTAATTTTCTGTCTCTTTGTGTTTATGGACACCTTCCTGACATCTTTTCATTTCAGGTGGTCACAGAGTCAGCGTAACAGTGACTCTTCCCCTTTCTGCTGGTGAGAGGGAAACGTTCCCCAGCCAGGAGAAGGGTCTGGTTAAAAACTGTGGCACAACCCCAGTGCTTTCAGAAACACCCAGCCAAGCCCCTGCTCTTCAAAGAGGTCCTGCCTCCATCACAGGGTCACACCAGAGGTCCCCAGCCTGGCTGTGACCTTGGCAAACACCTGCTGAAACGGGACCCAACCCCACCGTGGCAGACGGTGACGGGGGGTGACCGCAGCTCCACCACGGCACAGGGCGCACGGCATCTGCCCCATCCCTGCCCCATCCCTCCAGCCCCATCCCACCCCATAGCTCCCGCTACCTTCGTCCCGCTTGCGCTTGTTGCTCTCGGTGCCGGGAGAGGCGATGCCCAGGATCCCGCTGATGGAGTAGGAGGAGCCGGCAGAGTCGGTGCTGACAGAGGACACCTGGGTCACGGACCCCGTGGAGGCTGCAAGGCAAGGACAGGCGTTCAGTGGGCAGGAAAGCACCAGCCCACCCCAAAAAAGCCACCAGTCCTCTTGGCCACCCCTTGCTGCCATCACAAGGGGCTGTGGCTGGATGCTGCGGGGTGGAGGATGCTCTTCCTCCATCGCCCCGTCCTGAGCAGGGCATGGTGGGAAGGAACATCACTCGGGCCAGTGGACACCATCAGATGACACACCACCCCATGTCACCAGCAAGGTGGATGAAGCCAGTGAGGAGCTCAGTCGTGCAGGGAGAAGGGTCTCCTTCCATGGATGGGGTCCCCAGCAAGGTCCTGGGGCAGGGACCATGTGGGAGTGGGGCAACTTCCACTTACTGTGCTTGGTTTGCCACCTGCGTCCACTGGCCCAGGCCACCAGCCCAGGTAGCTGGATTGCCCAGGGGCAGCCAGCTGTGGGTGACATAGCTGAAAGGCCCTGAGGCTCCCCAAAACATTAATTCAATCCCCTTTTCTTTAACTGAGCCCTTAGGAAAGGTTGCAGGACGTGCCCTTGCCAAGAGGAGATCATTCATCACAGCCTGGAGAGGCTGGGGGGTGCAGTGATCACTGTGCGATGCTGGGGAAGGAGGCAGAGGAGGTAGCTCCCCCGTCACCTCCATCTGCCCACGGGCTGGCACGTCCCTGTGGCCCAGAGAGCACCACGCACACCCAAGCACGGGGGGCATCCTCTGCAGGACCACGCTGAAGACCCCCAGAGACAGCCCACAGGGAAAAACAGGCATTGGGAATCCCTGCTGCCTCTATCAGCCCCAACCCCTCAGAAACAAGATTTCTCTCCTCTTCCTTCCCTCAAGGAGAGGCGGCCTTTAAGCCACTGCAGCAAACTGAGGGACGTTTTTCCTCCTCTGAGACTGTTTTGGCATTTCCCAGAGAAAAAAGCTCAGGACACGGGGCTGTGGCGTGGTGTCTTTGACAAGCCCGTGGCATTCAGATGGCCCTGCGCCCAGGCTCCGTGTCTCACAGGGCCAGCCCACCCTGGCCGAGGGGGCCAGCAAGCGCGTAGCCATTTCACAGGGGAGAGTGTGAAGGCAGGGAGGAACCGGGGCCCCATCCCGCCTCCCTTCTGCCAAGGGAGCAAGGGCTCACACGTGCTCCGGCAGCTTTCTCAGACCAAGGACAAAAAGAAATGAGCCCTAAGCCCCTCCATCCCTGTGGCGCGGCAGAGCAGGTCCCCCAGGAGACACCGTCATCCCCAGGAGGGCCGGGGACACCGCTCCAGCCCCGGCCAGGGACGTGGCCGGCCTCGGGGCGCAGCATCGCTGCTCTGCCGTGGAATTAAAGTTTCGGAAAGTTTTGCTACCTCTTCACTCAAGACTGCAAGTGCACAAAGAATTATGGAAGGGACGGCTGATAGATGAAAAAAACACATTCAAAACTACTTACTGACTAATGATGCAGAAAATGTTATGAATAAGTATCCCTTTCTTGATTTATTACTTTAATTATCTGACATTCTATAGGCCCCCATTAGTGGGGGTTTTTTGGTTTAGATTTCAATTTTCTGTCTCATGGTGAAAGCTATTTATCATAATAATCAGTAAAATTCAAAACCTTTTAGCAGTATTTATAAAATTCATTTACTATGTTCAGCCCTTGGAGAATGACAAAGAAGGCGCATTAGCACGTGTGCTGAAGTGTTTTATGCAGAATTATCTGTCCATAAGAATGATTAAAAGTTCTTTAGAATATTTGTAATCCATTATGCTTTTTTTTTTAATATATTAAAAAAAAAAAGTTTTCCTTACCTATGCTGTGACTGGAGGCTGGGACCTGCTGATTGGGTGGCTGCTGCACCTTTGTCCGTATGATCCTGTGTGCAGTGGAAAAGAAACGACTACTTAGCATTAAGCAGGAGAGGGCAGGGGGCATCAGACTATTTTTTTCAGTTTGGGACACCTACATCAATAGAAAAATGCCTTTCTGCCTGTTACCCCCTCCTCATCCACTGAAGGTTGACCTGAAGTTTGGCGGGTGGGCGCGGGACCGTGTCTTTGCCCCCAGCCCCTGCCATCAGGGACGTTTGGATGACCGACTCCGACGTGCTCCTCGGGACGCTGCAGAGTTCGGTGCTGCGGTCTCGTTGAGGACCGAGTCCCCACCACCCAGGAAAGTGACATCTATTGTGATTTGGGCAGCCCTTGGACCAGCACCCCCTTCTCGGGGGACACCTCTGAGCCCAGGCGTCCCACCCCTGGGTGCTGGGACACATTTCCAAGGCCGCCCCAGGCACAGCACTCGGACAGCTAAAGCACTGGGATACCTCGGGAAAGGGGCTGCTTAGCCAAATTAATATTAAAACAAAAAAATGTGTCGGATTAAATGCTAATCTTAAAAGCTGAATAACTACATTGTCACCACTGGGGACAGCATCTGCTCTGGTTTATAACAATGTCAATCAGGAAAAAATTCAGAGATGCAGAGAAATCAGAAGGCGTGTGTTGCGTGGCAGGACAGAGGGCAGCTGCGGAGATGCTCTACCGAGCGCTCGCCGGCCGATGGGCAGTGAGGAGAAGGGAGGACGGGGTCTGAGACGCCCCCGGAGATAACTCGGCTCTGCCACCGGCCGCAGCGGCGTCGCAGGGGACTGGGGAGGCTCGCTGCCCCCCCGCACCTCTCCCCGCACGGAGCTCTGTTGGCAGCCGTAGAGCTGCGGTACCCGCTCCTCCTCCTCCTCTCCCCGCCTGACAAACCCTTCTCCCTTCTCTCTGGAAGAGGAGAGAGCACGGCAGGCGTGAGACGGAGCTGGCGTGGGGATGCATTCACGGGGCAAACAGCAGCCCCTCGATGAGAGTCACCCCGTGAGCCGGAACAGCAGCCACCACGCCTGGCCCCATCCCAGAAGGGGACACACTGCTGTCCCCATCCCCTGCGGAGTTTGATGGAGACTGGTGGGGACGAAATATGGAGAAGCCTTCGGGGGTCAGGTGTCTTCTGCGGTGGCTGGAGCATCCAAGCCCAGTGGAGTCATCAGAAAGGGCTGTGCGGGCAAAGACCTGGGACTCTGAGAGCGGGAATAGCCCCCGCAGAAGGTGCCGTCGTGGGGAGGGAAGGGTGTCCGGGGCCTTCTGACACATAAACGTCTTCATCTCCGGAGGGACGGAGGACCGGAGCGCTCCGAAGCAGCTGGGCAGCTCTCGGCTTATTTGAGCAAAACTAATCGCAATGATTAATTAAACCCTAATCACACAGAGTTGCTCCTGCTGCGGAAGAGTGGCCTATTATTAATATTAATTAATGTTATTAATTAATAATAATAGTTATTATTCACTCATATACGGGGGCAGGAGCTCAAATTCCTCTGCTAAAAGGCACCCTGGGCAGTGGGGATGTGCTGGGTACGGTGTGTCCCCATGTCCCCTGTGTCCCCCAGGAGCGGTGACAGCTCCAGGGAGGGAATGGCCCCGGAGGAGGCAGGGATGGGATGAGGAGCTGCGCTGCGGCTCCATGAATCCCATCCGCTTGGCATCACCCTCCCCGCCAGGGCACGGGAACCACAGGGAGCCGTCTCCCATAGGTTGGGGTCTGCGGCCACAGGACAGTGCCCGATCTGGGTGTCCGTGGGGGCATCCATCGCCCCTCAGAGCAGGGGCTGCATCCCCGGCGGGTAACACCCCCACCAGCCCAGCTTTGGTGTACACACCTGATTTTAAATATAAGGACAAATCCCTCAGACTGTGGCATGGGACTGGGGGGATTTAAGGTTGCAGCCAAGTGTTTTGATGTGAATTCTGGGTTTCCTGCCATGGACAGTTTGGCCTGGGTTTCCAGGACGCACACAAACGACTCCCTGGGTGAGCAGACTGACTGGAAAAGATTGCGTGCATTTTTAGAAAGGGATTTCATACCTTTAAGAAAAGGAAAAGATCGTAGCCACAGCCACAAGAGAATGAGAAAGAACAATATTTCCGGCCAAAAATCTTGGTGGCAGATGACAAACGGGGTTTCTGATGCAATGGCAGCGGCCGTGGGGACATTGTCGGTGTGGAAACACGCAGGGGCGCAGCAAGAGGGAGAACACGGAAACTGGCTCAAAACACAACTGGAAGCCACTTAAGTCTCTCGTTTTCCTAGGGCTACGACTGCCCTTTTCAGTAGGCTTTTGTAGGATGCCTGAAGTCCTGCCACACAAACAGAGGTCTCTGCACAGCCACGATGCTCCCCACGTGGCAGGGGTGAGTTTGCCCTGAGTTACTCGGGGATGGCCAGGGTGGGATTTTCCCTCAGCTTTCCTGGTGTCTGTATTATTCCTCCAATCCTTAAACCTGGAAATGCCCTGTCTGTAGGGTCACTGGGTGCTGCTCCGGAGCCCCAGCGAGGCCGGAGCTCCCAGGGAGCAGCAAGGGCCGTGGGTGAACGGACCCATTTTTGCTCTTAAAGACGCAAAACATATGACTCAAGCTTCAGTTCGGCAAGAGAGAGCCACCCCTCTCCGCTCACGCCGGGGAAGCCACACCGGCTACTCAAGCGGCAACTCCATGAATGCAAATCAGGTTGGGATAGCCAATAAAAAAAGAATATTGCATCAATTTATTTCACGTCCATGGACACAGATGGGACTTTATAGCCAGCCGCATGCAGAGAATTTGCATGCGGTCGCACCAGGGAAAGCCGTCTCGCCAGCGCGGGGCAGACGATGCCCGGCAGGGACCAGCCTCCTGGGCAGAAAGGAGAGGGCTCTGCTTGCCAGGGTGCGGGTGGGAAAGTACTAATCCCCTATTATGGGTCTGGCAGGGCTGGGGACATAGCAGAGTGCTCCACGGGGTTTTTCCAAGGGCAGCCCTGGTCGTTCTTCGGAGCGGGAGGGTGACACGTGATGGCAGGGGGTCCGCAGAGCCCCAGGCCCCCTGCGAGCCCAGCCCTGCCCGGCAAGGCCAGGGCAACACTCCCCAAAGTGGGGGCTGAGGCTCCGGATGAAGCTTCTCCTGCATTTTCACAAAAGCAATTCAAGGCCACTTAAGTGTGTCCGTGTCACTCGAAAGCTACCGGCCAAATTCCCCCGGTGATGCTGAGGCTGACAGCGGTCCTGGGCCACCTTCAGCGAGACCGAGCGGGTGTCGGGAGGACAGCGGTGGTACCTTGGACCTGTGACCCGGGTCCCCTCCTGCAGGCAGCCGGCCCCCCCTTTACCCAGATGACCGCTGCCCCCCTCAACGGCCAGCTGAGCTTCTATCCAGGGGAGACACGTTCCCCCAAACCACTGAGGCCTCATCCAGAGCCAACGCGTGGGACGGTGGCCAGCGAGGACAGGGGAACGGATGCACAGGACAGCAGCAGGACCTGCCCGTGCCTAGGAAACACTGAATCTGGGATGCTCTGGGGGCCAAGGTGAGCCCCCCACTGCTCCCCAGCCCCAAATCCAGCCCAAAAGAGCCAGTCCTACCCCCAGAGCAGGCGGCAGCGACAGGGCTGCCGAGGAGCCTCCCTCCCCGGGAGCGGCAGGTTTTTACCTGTTAATTGAACTGACGCTGGGCACGGTGTCGTTGTCGCACACTCGCTCAGCGAGGAGTCTATCCCTGATCTCCCAGGCAAACATGGTGGGATTTTGGCGTTTGTACTCTGCGATTTTTTCGACGACTTTGGGTGTGGCGACCTTTGGTTTTGATCCTCCAATCACTCCGGGCTTAATGCTCCCGGTTTCGTAATACCTGGGACAACATCCAAAACAAAGCTTCGGTTATCGCCAACAGACAGAGAACATGCTCCCAGATTTATAGAGAACATAATTTCAAGGTAACTAAACCCCAGCAAATCCTGAGATACATCTTCACTTCCACATACACATTTTCTGCCTATGTAGTGCTTTATCACCCAATAGATTAACTTATAGTAATTGGAATTGGGCCTCGGGATACAATATATATTTTTCCGTAATAGCAAGACAAAAGAAACAATGCAAGATTAAAGGGCATGCCGGGATCCAAAATTAACTGAAAATGTGTGTTATTAATCAGCGGTACTGGCAATAATAGAAACAAATCACACCGAAGACCACTTTTTGCAGTGGACTCTTTTGTAGTAAATTACTGTTTCTTCAGAAATTCTCTGTCATTAATATCTACAGCTTGTTATCATTTCATAGCGAAATGAAGGATAGGTATTTTATTTTATTTTATTTGCACTGCTGGAATAAATACAGTGGCATATCTTTTTTCTCATTTTATGGTTTAAAATATGCACATTATGGTTTTAATAGTTAATATTTTTCAAAATGTGTTCCTTCTAACACCATGTTTTCAGTAGTTCCAGTCACGGGTGCCAGGGCGGAGGCAGCTCCTGCTGGCATGGGGGCTGGTCTCCCTCACCTCCCTCGGGCACAGCACCTTCACCCACCCCAAAGGCGGGGAGGCTGGGTCCCCAAACCCACAGAAATCCACCAGATTTTGTCACACATAAATCACAGTCTCCCCTTTTCCTGAATGAAGAAGCCCTGAACGTGCTGCTGAGAGCAGGATCCATCTTTTATCCATCGTCTTCGATGGGAGACGCAGGACCGGAGCACGCTACTCCGCGCCGCGCTGCCGGGGAGCACCGGGGTCTCAGCTCTCTCCAGCCCCCCACGTCTCCCTACCCTCTGAATTTTCTCGTGACCGGATGAAAAACAAAACCCCGCTCCAACCCCCACACCTGCCCCCAGTGCAGGGAGCAGACCTCGGCTCCGGGAGCCGGGCCTGGACCAGGCGCCTGCCGAGCCCCCCGCTCCCGGCGGCTGAGACACCCCCACGCCGTGCCCAGCGCCCACAGTTCTGGCAGGGAGCTGGGAACGGGCTCCCAAGTAAGAACGTAAGACTGCTTATTAATACATTTTCTCTGCAGCTACTTGACATACCCATTATATGAAGAAAAAAAAAAGAAAAAAATAAATTAATTCCCCCATCTTTCCACCGTGAGCTGAACACAAACAGGCTGCGCAGACGGAGTCTGTCTCACTGCAAGACACAACCCTCCTCGTCACATCCCTGCCAGGACACCGGTTCTCAGTCTTTCTGGGAGAGCTCCGTGTGCGGGGCCTAAAATTCCTTTGAGGAGGCTGGCACGGCGCTGCCTGCACACGTTTCCAGGTACCCTGGATGCAGATGTGGGACTCGGATCTGCCAGTCTCCACGAGCCATTTAAGCAATATTAGGAATGGAAAGTGTCAGGGATGGATTAACCCCCCCTCGGTGTCCCTAAACACAGCCGATTAGGGCAGGGCGTAAATCCAGCTCCTCCTGAGGACATGACAAAATGATAGCAAACATGGACCATAAACCCAGGAAAACCTTGCACCCCCTGGCCCCGAAGCCTTCGCTGCTGGCCCCTTTCCTGAGCGGAGGGTGCCGGTGAGACCCAGACAATGCCAGCAACACTACCAAAAAAAAGTGCCAATTTCCTTGGATCCCATGGAAACAACAGGTTTTTCAGGTGATCCTGAACGTTTTTCCCCAGCAGCACCTCGCCGCGCGGTGACAGGGTGGCTGCAGGACGGGGAGCGGCACCAGCACCGGGGGGGATGGTGCCTCCCACGGCCGACTCACCAGGGTGGGAAAGCCGTGATGGCAACGGCCCCGGTGCCACGGCCACGGCCAGCTCAGCGGGGGACACAGCCCCGGTGCCCTCTGGACAGGCAGACCCCCACTCACAAAACCCCCCGACCCGAGCTGCACAGCCCGGGCACCCCGGGCTCCCGTCTCCATTTTAAAGGCAGGACGGCCACAAACAGCTCCATTTCACACCCATCGGGTGCAGGCCTTTCGCTCCCAGCCAGTTGCGGCTGCAGGCGAAGGGTGGGCGCCCCCGGGGGACCCCCCTGCCCGGGGTGAGGGTTTCAGCAGCGCTGCAGACCCTGGCTCCCTGCCTCCGCCTGTTGTCTCTCAGGCCGTACCAAGGACGGAAAAATTCCGACCATCAAACTCCAAATGTAAGGATTTATCAGGAGGATCCCTGTTTTTCACGCACATACGTGCACATGCAAAAATGCACACACAGAGAGAGCTCCAATTACAGTGACATTTTACCCACTGTAATTATTAGTTATGAAAATAATGAGCTATGAAATTCCAATTTATTGTTGACAACTTTAATGACAAAGCTCCGGAGCCTCGCTCTTCGCTCCGTACTGCAAATACACCTAACGCGAAACCTTTCTGAACTATCTAAAGTAAAACCATCAGAAAATTGCCCCAGGGGGTAAATAAATGGCCCCTTCCTTATGGGCGCGTCGGTCCTGCGG
>JAHREE010150432.1:0-12987 GCA_033628505.1 Tringa tobata
TCCCTTACGATGCCAACCTTATTGATGGGCTTGAAAAGGCGTCCCCTTGATTTCCCCTGGAGCTGCTGAGCTCTTGGCACTTGTGTCGAATCTCCCGGGTGAGTCCGGGAGCGGGAGGGAGGGCTGTGGTCCAAGGAGATGACGGCCCTCCCTCTTTGTCCCATGGGATCCTTTAAAACCAGGTCAAGCGTCCCAAACGACCGTCCTCACCGTAAGCAAAGTAGGACGGAGGAAACGGGGACCTGCCCCACGTCACCCGCTCAAGAGTCTTGGTTAAAAGCCCTTGTGGGAAGACATCTGCTGGTCCAGGAGGCTTTCCTTCCACGCTGTAGTGGTGTTTCTCCATAAATCTGTTTCTTCTGCCCGTTCCCTCATTTTCCTCTTTATTACGAGATCCTACCTCTGACCCCTGTGAGATGCTGCACCCACAGTTCCCAGCAGGAACCCCAAACTGAAGTGGGGTTCACTGCGACAGCAGCATCGTGATGATGGAGGTAGAGTGAATTCACCCGGCTTCTGTGCGAGGCCAGATCCTGCTGAGAACATCTTCTGGGATCCCTTCGTGCTCCCAGTGCCACCTCCGCTCCGGTCTCGTGTCCCCTCGTGCCCTCTAAAAACTCATTTTCAGCAGCAGTGCCGGGAGTCGGATCCATGGGAATTCAGCAGGGGGTTGTCTCCGTGGGAATTTGGTGGGATTGCTGTTACTAGAGGTTTAGGTGGCTCAGGAGGGACTGTAGATACAGGATTAACTGGAGATGGAATCAACCAAAGATGGCAAACTGGTGACCAGTTTGGACATCTAAGCGCTCTGCTTGGGGTACTGAGCTGGGAAAGGCTTCCTTCCTCCACTGCTGGGTTAGAGGTGGAACCCATCACGACGCTTAAATAACATCCAGAACATCTCAGATGGTAGCACTGGGATTTATATAATCCACGGAAGTCCTCTAGCAGTGACCTGAAATATCTTTTGCAGGTACGATCGGCGAAGATGTCCTCTCAAAGCCATCTGGCCTTTGCAGAAAGTGCTTCAATGGCACGGTGACAAACAGCAAATAAAGGTTTTTTTTGGGGGGAGCAGCAAGTGCTTGACCTCCTGGACCACCGAAGAATCTCTCTTTCCAGTGGTCTACGTCTCACCTCCTGGTGGGACGGCAGCAGGCAGCGAGGGTTGACCGGGGAGAAGGGGAGGAGCTCTCTTGCAAGGTGTTGATCTCTCCATCTCTCCTTTTTCAGGGTTACCTTTCCGAAGGCTTAGTGACGAAATGGTATCGTTCTCCTCGTCTCCTCCTCTCGCCAAACAACTACACCAAAGCCATCGACATGTGGGCGGCCGGTTGCATCCTGGCCGAGATGTTGACGGGAAGGATGCTCTTCGCTGGTAGGTTTCTGGCTCCTCCTCTGGTTGGGCATTGGAAGAGGCTGCCCAGAGAGGTGGTTGAGTCCCCATCCCTGGATGCATTTAAGAGAGGATCAGATGTGGTGCTGAGGGATATGGTGTAGGGGAGGACTTTGTAGAGTAGGGTAGATGGTTGGACTCGATGATCCCAAGGCTCTCTTCCAACCTAGATGATTTTATGATTAATTTTTTCTTTCTTCCCTCCTTCCTTGCTACCCAATTCAAAGGCCTTTTTAGCATGGCAGAGGGAACACCAAAAATCCAAAAAAAAAAAGGCTGTGTCCAGCTTTGGAGTCCTCACCGCAGGAAGGATGTGGACCTGTTGGAGCGAGTCCAGAGGAGGCCACAGAGAGGATCCGTGGGTGGAGTTCCTCTGCTGTGAGGACAGGATGAGAGAGTTGGGGGGGTTCAGCCTGGAGGAGAGGAGGCTCCAGTCCCTCAAGGGGGTCCAGGAAAGCTGGAGATGGACTCTTGATCAGGGAGGAGAGCCATGGGATGAGGGGGAAGGGTTTGACACTGAAAGAGGGGAGGTGGAGATGAGATCTGAGGAAGAAATTCCTTGCTGTGAGGGTGGTGAGACCCTGGTCCAGGTTGCCCAGAGAAGTTCTGGCTGCCCCATCCCTGGAGGGGTTCAAGGCCAGGTTGGAGGGGACTTTGAGGAATGATCTTTAAGGTCCTTTCCAACCCAAACCATTCTGTGCTTCTCTGGTTCCCCTCTCTTTGTAGCCATCATCACTACAAGGATGCCATGGCTGGTTATTAGACATGAGAGCAGTCCCCAAAGTCCACTTGCCCAACCTCTGTCTGCTATTAGAGGGTCTACCTTGTTTGGTGCAAACTACCCTGGTGCAGGCAGACCCTTGGGACCAGAGGAGAGTTACCATCTTGATCTTCACTCTGCTCTATTGCTCTTGTCTGGGATGGACACACGGTGTGATGGCACCCAGCAGGAAGCCACCAACTGGTGGCTTTCCCGAGGCTTGCCAGGGTCATCGGTGTCTCCGTGCTGAGCCTTGTTCGGCAGGAACCGTCTCCTGCCAGAAGCAAAACCCCAAACAAAGAACGATTCTGATGAAACAACAAAACCTTCTTCTGTTTTCTGAGTTTCCAACAGAAAAGAAGAGCTTTTTGTTGGGTGGGAGGACGCTAAAAAAAGATCATAGGGTGGAACAGAAGGACACGAGATAACGTAGCCTTGTCCTAAGAGGTTTGTGAGATGCTTCTCCTTTTTTTTGGTGAAAGCTGAAAATTAAGCAGAAGAGAACAGTAAAATCGCCTCCTTCTCCATCCTTCCTCTTGTCCTTGGTCTTCCCTCCTCAAAAATTTTTTGACTCCAGGGACCTGGCTGCTCCTCCTGCCTCCCTGGGATATATTCCAGGAGCGGGGACATCTCCGTGTGTCGCTTGTCCCTCATTTTTTGGTCTCGCTGGGAGATGTTGCGCGCGAGCGAGCTCCTGAGATGGCTCTGCCCACCCTTCTTGAGCTGTGGTTTGCACCGTGGAAGGGTCTCTGATCTTTTTGGGTGGAAGCAAACTGGAGGATGTCTTCCCAGGGCAGAGCTAAAGCTCTGGGTTTCATGCTGTTTGAGGACTCCAAGGTTAAAACCTGTGTTGGCCGACACCAGCTGTCTACCATCTAGGTGTCCGAGCTGGTCTTTAAAGCTCCTCTAATTAACGAGTGCCCGGCAGAACGGGACCCCCAGCCCCGTTGCCCTTCTCACAGCCCCTTCTCTGGGCCGTGGCGTGGTGGGAAGAAGCTTTAGATTTGGCAGAGCCCCGGGAGGACACAAGAAATTTGGGTAACCCGAAGCTCACGGGAGCGCAGAATGTCTCCAACCTGGTCTGCAGACCTTTCTTCTTCTGAGGCTTTCTTCTGGGCAGATGTGTGGTGTGATGGTGACCAGCTGTGCTAATGTCAGGGTTGCTTTGAGGTTCTCTAAGTTCGTTGCCATGTCCTGGCTCGTAGACCTCCGTTGAACTGAACCTTGTTGAGTGATGGAGGCCATGATCATAGAACCATAGAATGGTTTGGGTTGGAAGGGACCTCAAGGATCATCGAGTTCCAACCCCCCTGCCATGGGCAGGGACACCTCCCACTAGAGCAGGTTGCTCAAGGCCCCATCCAGCCTGGCCTTGAATACTTCCAGGGATGGGACATCTACAACTTCCCTGGGCAACCTGTTCCAGTGTCTCAATGATGGATGGAGACCCTTTCCCAGCCTCAATGTTTGGACCTTCCCTTGCCCAGGAGGTGTGGCTTCATGGATTTAAGTCTGGAAACCTCCCTGCTCCATGGGGAGCCCTGGGTTGGGAAGGGCAGCCCCTGTGAGGTGCCGGGGACCTTCCAAAGGGATGGGGTTGCTTGAGGGCTTGACACCAGCAATGGTCTCCAGCATCCCCTACGAGTTGGGTGGAGATCTCCACCCTCCCCGCAGACTGATTCCAAGTATCGTGCCATAAATGAGGTTCACTCCTCTTGCTGCGGATCAGCCGGGCTCTGGTTGTCAGTGAAATATCTCCTGAAGGAAAAGGATTCAAAAAGAGACGATTGCTCCTAGAAGTTGTGGGGAACCTTGACTTGCTACCCAGAAGCCAGGTGGAACCAGGTCAGAAAAACCCCTTTCCCATCTGGAGGATGGGATGGACTCCACCAATGGAGTTCTCATGGCCAACCATTTCAGTTGGGTATGGCTTCTGTTTTGTGGTCATTTTAATTAGATGTCCAGGTTTGTTGAAAAGGGTGATAACACCAGGAGGACAAATTGTCTACGTTAACTCTTTCACCCTTGAAAAAGAAGTGACCAGGCTGGGGGTCCCACCACATTTTCCTTGGAGAAAAGAGAGGTGGCTCATTCAGGGATGTATCATCGTGGGATTATCCGAGGGGTGGCCATGCAGGACCCGATTTAACTCCTGGGTCTCATCTCACTGCCTGTTTTCTGCCCATTTAGGTGGTCACGAGCTGGAACAGATGCAGCTCATTCTGGAGACGATCCCCGTGATCCACGAGGAGGACAAGGAGGAGCTGCTCAAAGTCATGCCCACGTTCATCAACAGCACCTGGGAAGTGAGGAAGCCGCTGCGCAAGCTGCTCCCCGAAGTGGACAGTGAAGGTACCGTAGTGTCCACTTTGGGAATGTCCCTCTGGTTGCCATGTTTTCAGACCCATTTCCCCAGGGAGTCATGGGAATTGTCCTCTAAGACCACGCGTGTGAACGTTGGTGAACGGGATTCAGATATCTGGGGGTTTGCAGTGTGTGGTCCCACCCAGAGGTCACACGTCCCCACTGCTGTCCCCTCAGCTCCAGGTGAGGCATGGGCTGCAGGACAGCACTCGTGATGAGAATCCAGAGAAGCTGTGGCTGCCCCATCCCTGAAGGGGTTCAAGACCAGGCTGGAGGGGACTTTGAGCAACCTGGTCTGGTGGGAGATGTCCCTGCCCATGGCAGGAGGGTTGGAACTCAATGATCTTTAAGGTCCCTTCCAACCCAAACTATTCTATGATTCTATGCACAGGTAGCTCGTACAGAAATAAGGGTGAAATGGTCTTCCAAGACACTTCCAAGGTGCATTCCCTTCATGCCAGCCTTGCTCCTCTCCCTTCCCGTTCCTTTTTTGGAGCTGTAAAGTGAGGGTTCAGCCCAGGGTTTATTTTCAAGCCCATTTCACATTCTTCTTCTGCTAGAAGAAGATAATAAATGCTGTTACTCCACAAATATTCAAACTCCATGAGATCTTGTTGTTGTCCAAGCACCCCGAGGCTTGGATGACGCTTGCATTGGGCTGTCACCGCCTTCTATACTCAAATACCACTTCACTCATTTCCTTCTTTTGGCTAAAAATCAGCAGGTTTTTTGTGTTGTGAACCACCAGTTTTTGGAGCTGAACTTTGTAGGCAGTGAGATCTTCCTCAGCCAGAGCTGAGCGGCGTGAACCGGGGCACGTCAGCTCTTCCCAGCTCCTTCCAAGGCTTAAAGAGGGCTGGTGGACCTGGCCACCTGCTTCTGGGAGGACGTCAAGGCCATGTTGGCTGGCGTAACTCATCGTTATGAGGTGTCCCCTATTTGGGCTTGGCCGTGCCCGGGTTATCCGGAGACCGCGTCATCCTCCGGCGAGCTGGAAGGGATTTATTCCCCGTCGTCACCGCGGGGAAGAAAGGTCACCTGCTCTCCTTGCATAATTCATCGACGTTTTT
The DNA here is from genome assembly GCA_033628505.1 of Tringa tobata. Classification (NCBI taxonomy): domain Eukaryota; kingdom Metazoa; phylum Chordata; class Aves; order Charadriiformes; family Scolopacidae; genus Tringa; species Tringa tobata. The sequence goes on from JAHREE010150432.1 coordinate 5,591, forward strand.
CCTGCCTCTCTGACCCGTAATATATCGTTCTTCCACGCTTCTCGCCCGCAGTCGGTGACCTTATGAAGCTATTGATTCCTTCCTACTTAATTAGTCCCAGGGATGAAATAATCCCGTGGGAGACAATCGGATATCGGTTAATGTTTAAGCATTGAGGCGATAGGTACGGCCCTTCCTTTCTGCTGAAGAAACCCAATGACGTTCACCCAATGACGTCCTTCACGGGGATATTTCTGGAGGTGGAGTGAAAAAGTTGTAAATTAGGAAAAAAAATATTCTTCCCAGAAAAAGTGGTCGGGCATTGGAATAGGCTGCCCAGGGAGGTGGTTGACTCACCATCTCTGGACGTGTTGAAGAGTCTTTTAGATGCGGTGTTGGGGGATATGGTGTAGGGGAGAACTTTGTAGAGTAGGGTTGATGGTTGGACTCAACGATCCCAAGGGTCTTTTCCAACCTGAATGATTCTATGATTCTGGCCCGGGCTCGCTGTCCCGTGGAGGTGTGATGCTCATGATGTCCTTTCTCCTGCCTGGCTAGATGAAATGACACCTGTGGGGTTGCTCCCCTGCGACCACGGGGGCGAGATGGGTGCAGCAAGGACAGAAGCACCCATTTTAGAGGCACAAAGGACATGACCTTTGATTCCTTCCTTATTTGGAGGGGATTCGTTCCGGGGTGGGGATTGGTACGGCTCGTCCCGGGGAGGAAGGTTGTTTTGCTTTTGAGGAGTTAACGAGCTCGTTTCTCTCTGCTCCGTAGCTATTGATTTCCTGGAGAAAATATTGACTTTTAACCCTATGGATCGATTAACGGCCGAGATGGGTCTGCAACATCCTTACATGAGTCCGTATTCCTGCCCCGAGGATGAACCGGTGTCTCAGCATCCGTTCCGGATTGAGGATGAGATCGATGATATCTTACTGATGGAAGCCAACCAGAGCCAGATGTCTAACTGGGACAGGTACGGTACCCAGGGCTTGGCCGGAGACCAGATCCTGCCTTAAATTCTTCAGGCTGGTGAGTCTCTGGTCTGCTTTTGGTTGGGTTCGGTCACACGTGCTCCAGATCCACCAAAACCACCTTCTTTTTCCTTCTTTTATGCCATATCCTAATTCTAGCCCAAGGTAGGACCTTGCTGAAGCTAACGAGAGGTTCCTCACCGATTTCCATGAGGAGCAGATGTTGACTCTGCACCTTCCAGTTGCCGAGTATCTTTCCCCTCTTGGTTTTATTAACAGCCCAAATTGTCTTCATTGGAGATATGTCCCTTTAGAAGATGCTGCTGTTCTTCTCTCTCTCTTCTGTCCCTTAATACCAGTTATAAAATAATATAATTCTTGCACTTTTTGGGCACAGGGCTTGATTTGGAGCACTATTTTTATCACTTTTCAAGGCACGTAACCCCCAAGAGGCTGCAGACCTGGGGTTCTTTAAAAAAAAAAATAATTAAAAAATCCTTAATCGTTTTGAGTTTTAAATGATTGGCTGAAAGTTGCACGGGAAGTTTAGAGCAGATCAAAGCCTTGAGCTGATGTTTCTCATGTCCTAGACGATTCTCCCAGTTACCAGGCCAGTCCCAGTACTGGAGGAAGCGGGATGAAATAAGGAGCTAAAAATTAATTACGTAATTTTTAACACGGAAGAAAAAAGGTCTCTAATATTAATAACAACGTAAAGATCTATAGGTAAGTGGTTTATTAGGTTTATTAGGAAGGAAAAATAGCAGCAGCAGCCCCGTTGAAGCCGTCGTCCGCGTGTCTGATGTTTCTTCGTGTCTTCTCCAGGTACCACGTCAGCCTCTCCTCCGATTTGGAATGGAGACACGATAAATACCATGAGATGGATGAGGTTCAACGGGATCCTCGGGCGGGATCTGAATCCATGGCGGAAGAAGCGCAAGTCGATCCGCGGAAATACTCCCAGAGCAGCTCGGAGAGGTTCCTGGAGTTATCCCACTCATCCATGGACCGAGTTTTTGATGCCGATTGCGGGAAATCGTGTGATTACAAAGTGGGGTCACCTTCCTACTTGGACAAATTGCTGTGGAGAGACAATAAGCCCCATCATTACTCAGAGCCCAAGCTGATTTTAGATTTATCCCACTGGAAAAGAGCAACCATAGCACCCGCAGCTGAGCTATCGCTGGAAGAAGAACCATCCAACCTCTTTCTGGAGATTGCTCAATGGGTGAAGAGCACGCAGGTGGGTCTGGAGTGTCCTAGTCCTCTTCCAGAGATTCAGGAAAGGAACCTGCCGTCTTCTCCTCACCATCTCCACAAAGAACCCCCGGAGGTGACCAGCGAGACGGACCCTGAGTTTGACTTGGACGTCTTCATCTCCAGGGCGTTGAAACTTTGCACAAAACCCGAAGATCTTCCAGACAACAAACTCAATGACATCAACGGGGCTTGCATATCTGAGCACCCCGGTGAGATTGTACAAACAGAGGTGTACCAGAAAGAACGATGGTGAGGAACCCGCACCCAGGAAACCCCCGTTGTATCTCCCCGTTCCTCTCTGATGGTGTGGCCGTTGCCCGGGGCCGAGGTGGCTTCCGTCTGTCGTTGAGCATCCAATTTTTTTTACGCTATCCCGAATGCCTTTTTCCGAAAAGGCGAGCACAAACCACATGCCCCTTTTGATGCCTTAGAAAATACCTTTAAGGGAATCAAGAGGTGTGAATGAAATACTGAGTTTCTTATACTGCCTTAACACTCTTGCCTTGCAATCTCTGGGACCTGTTTGAAACTTAAATGTACGAGGGGAAGAGGACGGTCCGTGGTAAGTTTGCAAACAGAAGTCAAATCAACTTCTTTTCCTTTCTTTTTCTATAGCGTCTTAAAATGAGGAGGACAAAAGCAGCATTTTCATTACGGTCAGATAAGCTCTCCTGGTTTGACGGGTTCCCAAAACCACCAAACTTTGAGCTCCTCTGAGGGCAACCGTGTGAGTACAGGCGGTTCGGAGAGAAGCGACGGAGGGCGGCGTCCGTGGTCAAGAGAACACAACTAGAGGTAGAGTTTGGCCATCAGACAGAGAACTCTTGGAGAGTGGGAAGGAATTTGACCTAAAAACCACGGGCCGCTTGGGTTTTTATTTTTTCTGATTGGAAGATGAAATTTTTGCTGAGTGCGTTCTCCTCGTTTGGTTCCTCACACAGAAGTTCTCCCTTCTGTTGCACGGAGTAGATCTCCGAGGTCCGTAGGAGGCCCCATACGACGTATTTCAGTCTAACAACCTGGTGCTGCGAGTCCTGTCTCAAGCAGCTGCCCAGCAGACCAGCAAGTTCTGGTGGTAAGGGCTGGACAGGAGTGGAGAGGTAGAAACAGGGTGTCTCACGGTGTGACGCTGCCTGACACCCACCTTTGGGAATAAAAAAAGGAGTCAAAAGTACTACTATTTATTTTACCTTCTGACAAAGATGCTGGGAAGAAACCAACGGTTCCTGTGGCATTCGATTCGTAACTGGCCACCACTTTGCTTCCAGCTTCTTTGGAAGATGCTGGTGTAAATAGAGACAACCACAACTGATCTGCTGTAACTTCTCTTTTCGGCCACACTTCTGAGCACCTTAGTAATTAATCAGCTAACATGAGTTTGTATATGGAAGAAATGTTCTATACTTATGTTTAATCAAACTTGACTTTTTTTTAAAATGGAAAACCTGTAAATAGTGTCATAAAAGCCAAATCTCTGCTTTCCTTGCCATCGTGTCGCTGTGCTCTCCAGCGGAGCGGCGCTACTTGCATCTGTAAAAGAGAAACTACTGTAATTAGTAACTCTGAAGTCCATATTTAACTCTCGTTCCTAGACAAATTATTTCTACCCTTTTAACGAGCAATCTACTACGTGTTCTGAGATGTGAAGAAACCCACGTGAGACTCGGATGATAACTAACAGCAGCATTTACTGTATGAACCCTGGTTTCTGCTCTTGGTGGGATCACGTATAGGTTTAGCTGTAGGAGAGCTTGTGCTAGGCACTGACAAACCCCCCAAAAAAATCTTCTTACTGTGAAGATCTCTCCTTAGGTTGATTGAAATGCCGTTACCGCAGCTGATTAGCAGCATAGATTCGCGTGGATGGGACGGGGTAGAAGCCCTGGGGCAGGGGTGGAGAAGGCATCTGGAAGGCAAAGCCATTGGAGAAGGCATCTGGAAGGCAAAGCCATTGGAGAAGGCATCTGGAAGGTAAAGCCATTGGGTTCTGGTCTTTGCTTGGAGTGTTTGGACGTTCCCCCACAGAGCAGTTTAGAAAGGGGAGACCAGGGAGAAACAGAGGGTTGGTTTCCAGTGTGTTGTAGATTATTTGATATACCTCAACTAAAGCTCAGCACTTTTACTCATGGTGGGAGAAGTTCAGGTGCCGAAGAAGCGGCCCCCGCAGCGGATCCGAATCCGAATCCGGCCCCAGTAGCCCACGACTCACCACGACTGCACCCAGCAGTGGCCAAAAAGTCCAGGAATGGGATTGCCAGTGCTGGGATGAGCGCGTGGCCGGAGAGGAGGAGGTGGCAGCAGCCATAGTTGTGTCCTTGGTGCCACCCAGAAGAGTGGCACATCTGATGGGAGATGCACAAAGGCGTGCGGCCGGAGGCATCGCCTGAAAATGAGATGACGGAGAGTTTGAACCTGAAGGATGAGATCAGCAATGCCAGAGGTGACTTTTCAAACTCTCTTCGGACAGATCCGATGACTAGTTGCTACCACGGAGGTGAAATCGGCAGCGATCGAACCTCACCTGCGTTCTCCTCGGCGGACATCGGTCGCCACGTCCTCTGAAAACCAGAAGCCATTTTCCTTGGGTCATTAAATTCGGGCTGAACGTCATCACCAGAAGCGTAAAGGACTATTTCTCATGGCCACGAAAGTAAGAGTTTTGCTTTTGAATATTGTCTTCTAAAGAGGAGTGGGAGCTTGAGGGCCCACAGGTAAAGGGTAACGTTTAACTTCCTGAGAAGCAAACGTTGCCATTGCTCCGGATTTTCCATCTCAGCTCGTGAGCTGTTATTTAAAGTTGTTCCAAAACACGTGCTGGGAAAGGGGGTGGAGAGGGTGGAAGGAGAAGGGTGGCTTTAATTTGTCACCTGAGCGTGCTCAGCTGAACACAAGCCAGATTTATTTCTCGTCTACGACAATAAAATTGAAGGCTTGAGCCTTCCTCGCTTGGTGGCGTGTAATTATTGTGAGACTTGAAATGTTTATTCCCGTGGTCACCTGGAGGTTTATTCTGCAAATCATGGAATCGTTCGGGTTGGAAAAGACGATCATGAAGATGATCACCAAGACGATCATGAAGATGATCACCAAGACGTGAACAGCCTTCTGGGGCTGTTTGGTGTTGGGTGGCTTTTCACGTCACGGGGAGGGGATTTAGACTTCGTCGCCAGCACGGTGACTTCTCAAACTGCTGCTTCCTGAAGTTGTTTGAAGAACCTTTTCAGTGCAAGGTGGTTCAATAATAATTTGCAGACGTTATTTGCAGAAGAGAAAAAAGGGACGGTGTGTTGGGGCATCAAGGCCACGTGGAGCTGGGATGGGTCGACATCTTGGGTTTATGGTGTTCAAGGCCAGGTTGGATGAGGCTTTGAGCGACCTGGTGTGGTGGGAGGTGTCCCTGCCCATGGCAGGGGGTTGGAACTGGATGGTCTTTAAGGTCCCTTCCAGCTCAAACCGATCTACGATTTAGAGTTGTGCTGGGATGGGTGTGCTGAGCAGATGGGAGGGATGGAGGGTGCTCGTTGTGATCTCCAAGGCTCAGGAACGAGCGTTGTGGTCCTTGTTGGTGACGTGGAGAGACAGCCCGATGACAGCGCAGGGGACCTCACTGACAGAAGAACAGAAGGACTGCAGATGTCTCCAAGTTGAGGAGGACCTCAAGTTTAGAGGCTGGTGTTTAAGCCAGTGATCAGGTACGTAAGCGCGTGGGTCCAAGACGTTGTGGTTGGCCTTTTAGATGGTTTAGAGGGAGCAGCATCCCCCGTCCCTGAACCTGTGGGAGCTGCTGGTGGTGGCTTCCATCCAGAGGGTCTGTCCTTCCACTAAAACCAGACACGAGCTGGGGACCGGGAATCCATCAGAAAGATGAGGGTGCAGCTGCCTGCTCGGCTGCTCTTAAAAACACCTTTAAATTCCAAAATAATGCCTCGGTTGCTGGCCCAATGATTGTTCTTCTCCAGTCACAAATACGTGACTTATTTTTAGGTCAATTTATTTTTTTTTATTCGTTTGCCTTTGAGATTTTTTCAGAGGCAGAGTTTGGTTTTTGAAGGAGTCGGGTACACAGCAGTCGGGTGAACGTAGTCCTCTTAAAGTGTCCCCCCAGCTTTTCCCAGGCCACGCTCCCCGGGATATTTTGAACATCCATCGGTTTATAACAATCCCGTTGCTAAATTCAAAGAGTAGGATTTTATTGCTCAAAAATAATAAAAAAAAAATAATAATAGGAGAATCTACCTTAAAAGGATGACCTTTTCTCACGAGGTCTTATTCCACCGGCTCTCGGGTTGCAGCAGAATTAGATAGCAACAAAAGAATCTCAAAAGTTTATTGCTTTAAGTTTAAGTAATATATAATATTCCTCCCAGAAAACGACAATAGATGTAAGAAAAGATGTTTTGAGGTAGGATTGGAACTTTCTACTTACTCTCCGTGCTTCGGTGTCCGCGGGTGAGGACCACTCGGGGCACGTCTGACGACCGGTTAGCGCTTGGGTGCCAGCTCTCTCCGTGGGAATAGCTTGCTGTGCCGGTTTCTTTTCCGTGGGAATTCCTACCTCTTTTTTTTTTTTAGAAGAAGAAGGAATTTCTCATTATATCCTATTTTTATACACTTAGAAAGCTACTTTAGAAAACCCATTTGAACTGCGTAACTCTAGTGCCAAGTCTAATAAAAACAGTCCATGGAGGAGCAACCTCGTAGCTTGGCTAAAATTTGGGAATGCCGTGCCTCCGGAACGGAGCAGGTGGTGCCGGGCTGGTTGCTTCTCCCTGGTTATCTATTTTAAAACCCTGGGGCTTTTCTTTTTCAGGAGGGAATTGCTGCATAGAATCATAGAATTGTCTGGGTTGGAAGGGACCTTTGAGATCATGGAGTCCAACCATCAACCCAACACTACCCATGTCCCTCAGCACCACGTCTGCCCGGCTTTTAAATCCCTCCAGGGATGGTGACTCCACCGCTTCCCTGGGCAGCCTATTCCAAGGCTTCACAACCCTTTCCATGAAGAAATTTATCCTCATACCCATCCTAAACCTCCTTCTCTGGTGATGAGAGGTTCTTGGCACCGTCGTAGGAATAAAACCGCTGGGAGCCTGGGTTACCACAAAACAAATGCACAGAGGATCCAAGCTGCCCACATACAAATCATCTCCTTTTTCAGCCTGCTGGAGGTGGTCA
>JAHREE010150433.1:0-18927 GCA_033628505.1 Tringa tobata
GTGGATCGATACCTGCGAGTGAAGATCCCCGTCAGGTAGGAGAACCCATCGGGACAGGCTCTGTAGTGGCTGCTGGGGGGGTTAAAAGGGAGAGAGAATGCCCCAAACTCCTGGAGAAACACTGGGAGAAAGGTATTCCTCTACGCTGCCAGCCCAAGCACAACTGGCAATTGGGGCAGGCTGGGTTGGGGGGGCTTCATGGAGCCTCCAGCATCTTTGCTTGGGGGTTCAGGGGGGTGCTGGGTGTGCAGGCAGAGATTGTGTTGTGGCAGCCAGCAGGCAGGGCAGGGCAGCCCTTCACGGGGTCCCTGTGGCCAGGATAAAGTGTGTCCCCCCCACACCGGGAGAGCACCAGCAGGGTCCTTCGGGCAGTGGGAAGGGGACGATAGATTTGTCTTCAGCCCCAGGTTTCCCTCGCTGTGGGGAGCCCAGGAGCCCAGGGGTGATAACCTGCTTGTTCAAGGACACGTGGGACACGGCTCTGGGGTTTTGAGGGACCAGAGGTGGCAGACCAGCACGTCTCATGGGGCAGGCTCACCCCGTGGAGATCCCTGGTTATAGGGCTGCCCCACAAATGACTCCTCTCCCTGTTTTTACCTCTTCTCATCATCTGTATCTGTTGTCAAAGCCAAGCCCATAGCAAATACCATGGGGCATAAATGGGGGGGATGCACTTTGTTTGAACTCTGCTGCTCCTGGAGGAGATATTTAACCACGTCACGGCCAGATCCATCCCCGATGGTGCTGCAGCCCCTTGGGCTGGGGGGAGGCAGCTGCGGGGCTGGGGTGCTGCGGTGGGACCGGGGGTGTCAGTGGGGCTGAAAGGGGATGTGACGCCCAGCATTGGTGCCACTAAAGTGCAGCCCATATGTTCCAGCTCAGCCCCTCGCTGTGCTGTCACTGGTTCCCTCTTGCTCCATTCGAGGACATGTCCAGGCTTCAGGGACACCTTTCCTGGGCTTGTCAGCTCCAGGAAGGCTCCTGCTGCTGAGACCATTGCTGGAAAGCTCAGCCCAGCAACAACCACCGAGCACACACAGAGCTCATGTCACCCCACTGATGCTTTTGCAATTCAGACACAGGCTGCAGCCCATTTGCTGGAGGGGTCCACGACCCTTCATCAGCACAAAGACCCCCCCAGAGGGTACCAAACCCCCTTGTCTTAGATGCTGCTCAGAACTTAACAGGAGTAAGACCCTTCCCGGGGCAGGAATCACTTTCCCTACAGCGAGACAGGGACAGGAGGCACCTGTGTTGGGATCGACTGGCTGCTGGGTGTTCCAGATCCACTGGATCAGGCCAGGGATCTGTTGTTTGGGGCATCTTTCCCAGCCATGGCTGGCACAGGCTGCTCGACGAAGGAGTGTAAGGTGTGTGGGGTGTGTGTGTGTGCACAGGATAAAACCACACGTCCCTGCCCACACGATTTTGCAGGCTGTTCCCAACTTCCTCCTGAAGTGTGATTTTTTTTCTTTCCCAGCCTGAAAAATCCTCGTCTTCCAGCCCCTCGGTGTAACCAAAGCGATTCTCACCCTGTCGTTGCTCTTGGTGCTTTTTCGGTCCTCCTGCATCCCCTGGGTGGTGGGGATGGGTTCAGGTGTGGGAGGACTGAGGCTTTATACATAGCAACGCTGCTTAGATCACGTCTGTCATTTTTCTAACAAACCCAGGCTTTTTTCTCCTCGCCTGCTGCCTCTGAGGACCAAATAGGCCTTTTTGGGGAGATTTCTGCCCTGAACCTGGGACCTTTCCTGGGAGAAATATTAAGTTAGAGCCCCCCAATTCTCTAGACACTTTGGGTGGGGTTTTCTCGTGTAATATCAACCCTGAATTTGGTCGTCCTGTTTCATGCCCCACCACTTGGCAATGTGAGATTTCCCTCTGACTTTTCGTATCCTGTTTTAATATTGAAAGGCTTTGTAACACCAACAAGAAGGGTTCGGCTTCACCAGCTCTCCTGTTCTCTTATCCCTGGATGTTTCCTTCTTTCCCTGTCGTGAATTCCCGGCAGTTGGCAAATGCTGTGATTTTAGGTGATTTTGTGCCCTAGGCACAGCAGCAGAACAACACTGGGGGTCACAAATAGGGCTGAAAATGTCGCTAAAGAATATTCCCTGAATCTGAAATGCCTCAAGTTTCTCCTGGCCTGTTGCTGGATGCTAAAAGATGATACTGGAAACATTTGTACGGTGCTGACAGCTCGAATCACAGCTTCCTGGTGTCGTTCCTCAGTGTGGCACCAAACCCACTGGTGTGCAAGTTGGTGCTGGGCACGGAGAGCCTGCCACACCTCGGCAGGACTGGGGTCCCCAGTAAGACCCCTGGCCATGTCCTTTGTCGGTGCCCTGGAAGAACCCAGCTCCCTCTTTAGCAAAGTTCCCCCCAAGCCCACCACCCTTTTCCTTTATATTTGTGCTCTGCCGCCAAATCTCTGTGGATTTGGGATGTCCCCAAGCAGACCCAAGGTGAAATAGCACAGGAGGAGATGTCCCCTGCCCACCCGTGGCTGGTGGTGCATGGGAGACACCAGGGAGAACTGCTAATTCCCTGGAGGTCCATGGGCAGACGCAGACCTGGGCAGCAATGGCATCCCACGGAGGTTTGCAGGCGGGTGTGGGGCGATGTGGGGACATCCCTGCCTCAGCCACATCCTGAGGGCAGCCAGGACATGGAGCGGGGACATCCTCTCCGGCACGGAGCCAGCCAGCAGCAGACACAGAGGGGACAGGGTCAGGAGACAGCACGCACACCGCAACCTGCCCCTCTGCCAAAGAAAGTCCCCAGATAAGCCTGGCAGGGGATGGATGCTCATCAGAGTGTCAGTGTGACCCACACGTGGCCGAGAGGGTCCCATGGACTGTTGTGCATGGGATCCCCCTCACCCCCAGCCTCAAGGAGGCCCTGGCTCTGCTGAGGCTCAGGGAGGGGGCACAGGGGGAAGAGAAATAAATGCATTTCATAGAGGCAGCCACCAGGGATGGGGGACAGCAAGGAGAGAGGCTCCGTGCATCCCTGCTCCATCCTCATGCTGACCACCTTGCGAATGCCATCTCCGCGCCGGGGGTCCCCAGCGAGTCACCACTCGCATTTGGGGTTCTGTGAAGGGGTGTGCAAGGGTTTCCATGTCCCTGTCACATACTGGGCGGAGATGACAACAAGACCATTGGCTGAGAAAGGTTGTCTGAGGGAGAAGCAAGGTCACGACAGGACTTTCCAGGCTTTCTATTTAATTAGGCGGAGTGGGGACTGGAAGCGCAGCTTGGCAGGGAGGGGGGAACACGGTGCATCCCAGCCTGGCCCTGGCTGCCCATGCTCCTGGCTCCATGGCTTTCTCCTGGCCCCCCTTCAGGTTTTCTCCTTCCAGCAAACACACAGACCCGTCCACTGCCCATGGACCCAGCCGGAGATCGAGCCCCAGGGGAGGTGGGGAGCTTTGCAGCCCCGGGGGTGGGTGTTTGCTGGCAGTACGTCTTCAGCTAATGGTGCCTTGAGACATTAGTAACTTGTCTTGGGGTGGCGGAGGGAAGATGCCCAAGAGGCATCTGATGCTCCATCTTGGGCATCCTCCTCACTCCCATGGCCGTGTCACCCATGGACACAGAAACATGGGTCACTCATGCAAGACAGAGGCAGATTTTGTGGGATGGAGAGGAGTCTTGTATGTCTCTGAGTTGGCATCTCCTTCCTCTTGCTCTTGGAGGTAAACCCAGTGCACACCCAGCATGGTTGGGGGACTGAGACATCCCACCAAACCCTTTCCCTCTGCCCCAAACCCCTGGGTAGCATCCCTCCTGGCTGCAGGGGTCTGAAGGATGCTGCCTGCCCCCAAGGAACCTTTTCTCAACTCTGGAGGGATGGAAGAGCACTGCTCGGGTTGAACAGGCTGGAGCAGAGGGTATCATGCTCCCCAGCCTCCACAGAAACCGCTCTGAACAGCTGAAAGCCACCTAAAATAGGTTTGCTCCTTTCATGCTGGTGGAAAAGCTCACATCTCCCCTCTCGCATCCTTCCTCCCCGGCCGGCGGCGAGGCAGGACCCCCGTCCTGTCGTCCCCTCCAGCCGGGCTCAGCGGGGTCCCCCAGCCCAGCCCAAACTTCCCTCTTGCATCTCAGGGAAGATGAAACGAGTTCAAAGGGAGGGGAAGCAGCCGACGGGGGCGTCCGGCAGGAACCGGCCCCTCGGCATCCCGGCGGCGGCGGCTGACGGCAGGATGCTGGGGGCGACGGTGCTGGAGGGATGTTTGTGGGGGGATGTAGCTCCTCTGGCACCAGCCTCCCCTGACGCAGGGGCCCCCGTCTCTGCTCTGAGATGCTGCATTAGGATTTTTGGAGAGGGCTGTGGCAGAAGGAGCCGGTGTCCTCAGCTGGTGGGGGTCCCCACATTTTCCACTTCACTTGGACCACCAGCTCTTTCCTCCAAAGCTTTGAAACATGTGCCAGGAAGATAAAAACTCGAGAAACCTGCCTGTAGCAAGAGCCTTTGTATGTGGGGTCTCTCAGTCCACAACAGGGACCTCCACCTCCTGTGTCTGGTCCCTGACATCGACGTGTCCCCCCCAGCCCTGCCCTTCCCACCCTGCAGCATCCCAAGGAGCATTCCGCCAGGACAAGCTACATTTTGCATTGCTGAAGGTTTCAAAGCCACACGTGAGGCTGCAGAACTATGGAAATTAGACCAAAGTGGGCTAGAAATTACTAGGAAATGGGGGGGGCAGGAGGTTGGGGTGCAGCAGGGGGAGAGCCCAGGGTAAAACAAGGTCTGTGGGTGGCTCTATAGACAGCACTGGAATGCTCTGATAGTTCTAAAGTGCCTTGTCACGAGCCTTATGAGATAAAACAGCTCAGAGATGGCAGAAGCATCCCTCAGCCCTGGACTGCAGTGCCTGCAAGCCAGGAGATGAGGAGGACTTGCAAGGAAGACTTGCAGGTGGCCTGTGAGCTCTTGGATGGAGCTGGTGGTGGAAGGGGGAAGCTTCCACCCCTCAGCCCTGCTGATTTTCAGGCTCCTGCCCTGCCTGAACTCAGGCTCTTGCTGGGATTGCAGCGCTCTTTCCCCTTCTCTCCAGCCCTGCCAAGGGCCACAGGCGTGGGGCCAGCTGGGGCTGGGTCACAGGGAAGCCTAGGAAGTCTTGTCACCCTCGGCCAGCTGGGTCGTGGAGCAAGACACGCGTCTGAGATGGTTTTCTTGTCTTTCTTCCACTGAGAGTTTATGGAGGTCTTGGCAAGAGAGCAATGGGCACCTCGCTGTCATGGAACAGGGGATGAGGAGGACATCGGGATGAAACCCTGCCCAAATTCCCAGACACCAAAGCACCTAAGGGCCCATGGGAAATCTTTCCAGCGCTCCCAACACTAAGTGCCAGGAAACTTCCCTGGACACTTAGGCTCTGAGACCCAGCAGATGTGTCCAGGAAGGAGATGAGGAAGTTTCAGACCAGGCTGGGATGTGTGGTGGCCCCAGTGCCCATGGGAGCTGGTCCCCTGGGCAGGGTGCCCAGTGAAATGGGGAGGTATCGAACCTCAGAAGCAATATTTCGGGCTGGCATAAGGGTTTCAACCCAGAGTAACGGGATGAAATTAAGAAAAGGAAATGTATGCTCCACCTGAGGGCAATTTGCTGACCAGGTGATGGGTTTCATGTGTCTCCAGGGAGGCAAGGGTGGCTGAAGATGTCTCTAGCTAACCCAGCCAAAACAGCAGATGATAAGTGAGGGCAGCAGCGAGTGATCCTGCCCAGCCAGGCAAGTGAATATACCAAACCATGGCTCTTCCCAGGCTTATTTTTAAATTCAGAGGAAACATTTTAAAAGTGTCCGGGTGACTCAGAGCAGGGAGAGAGCGTGAGCTCGGAGAGCTGCAGGGGGGCTCTAGTGCCCAGGACATCATCCAGGTTTCTTTCAACCTCCATTAGTCAATGAAATGATGCCATCGGTCCTTACAGGCCCTGCCCCTCCAAAAGAAGACTGCACTTCCAAGGAAAACGTTCCCATTTTTCCTAAACCAGAGAAACTTTGGGGACTGGCAGGTCTTTGCAGCCTCCTCTTTCTCAGAGTGATTTTTTCTCTGCCCTCGCTGCCCTCCACCAGGTATATTTTTAGCAGACGGGGGTGACTGATGGAGACCTCCTTTCCCAAGGAACAGGCAGACCAGACCCGAGGATGGAGAATGAAAGGCAGAAATCACAGTGCAGAGAGTTTTTTTGGAGACTTTGGGCAGCTTCCAAGCCGCGGTTTCCAGCACCCTGCACCAGCTCTGCGTGTGGGTGCTAAATCAGAGCGAGCTTTTCACACCGAGCTCTGCTCCAAGCAGATCCAGGATGCACGGACGAGCTGTGCTGGTCCAGGACCAGGAGCTCGATTCCGGTATCACCAAAATACTCTGAGCCTTGGGAACAGCAAGGGGTTTACCAGCAAGTTATATCGATCTTGAGACGCTGGTAAATACCCAGGTGAGCTGGTTTTCAGCGAGGCTCTGTGATCCGCAGAGTAATTCTCAGCTGAGAGAGGGCTAAGTGAGAGATCAAAGGCAGGAGGACCCTTCCCTTGGTGAGGGGACGTCTGGAGGAGGCTCGTTGGGAGCACACAGAGCTGCTGCTGCCGCGGCGCCGTCGCCAGACGTTCCCCGGCAGATGCAAAATCAGGTCACTCGAAAAAAGCTACAGCCGCTGCCACGCCAGCCAGAGGGAAAGGACTTGGGCTGTGAGCAGCATCCCCAGCTCCCGGGCTCTTAGGGAAAAGGCTGGGGTTTGCGGGTGTCCCCCTCCTCGGGATGCAGCGAGGGTCTGCCCTTGGGATGCTCTGTTCTCGGCAGCACAGAGGGAAGGCGAGAAGAGCAGCGAATCCTCTGCACGATGCTCCAGACTTGTTGATATTTGGGGTTATTCCCAAATTTTCTTGATTAAAAGGGCAAAGGGAAATGCGTGGCCTCCAGAGAGACCCTAGACAGGCTTCCTGGGCGGCAGCATCCCAGTGCATCCCAGCCCTTCTCCCTGGGGCGAGACGTGGTCCCCGTGCTGGGTAATCTGCCCAGAGTTCAGCCTGACCCCGTTCGCTGTGAGTCAACATCTGTCCCCTCAGCACGGCTTATGTCTCCTGACGCTGCAGGGGAAGGAATGAAAACCAGCTCCTTCTGGCTGGTGTTTGCCTGCTACACCCCGAAATCATACTCTGGGAATATTTTTGTTGGTTTGGTTTTTTGTTGGTTTTTTTTTTTTTTTTTTTCCTATTTCTACGGATTTTCAGGTTAAAGCATTGACCCTGGACAATGCATCACCAGAAAATTTGAAGGCATGTTCCCAGCCAGGGCAATGGCACATTTGCAGACAGGGAAACTGAGGCACAGAGCAGCACCGTGGCTCACTCAGGGTGACCCCACTGGGCAGGGACAGAGGCTGGGGCACAGCAGACGTGGAAGCTAAGATTCACCAGGACAACCTGGCCTTTCTCTTCATGCACTATGCAGTGATCAGGAGTCCAGGCAGGCTCCTCCATGATCCCAGCCCACGCCATGGTGATCCATGTAGGAGTAACTCAATGAAACAGGGTTATCCAGGAGGCCAAATGGTCCTCCTGGGCTGCAGGTCCCTGATCTGCAGATCCTGGATTCAAGAAGGCCAAAATTCACTCTTGTCAGCAATCGGTGCTTAATAAAAGTGACAGCATCTCCACCCACTGAGAGAGTCAAAAGAGGCTGAGACACATCTGTAGGGATGATGCCCTCAGCAAGGGGCGTCCTGCCCATGAATTCATCCTACGGGGAGCACAGACATCAAACCAGGTGGAGATGGGTGGATGGAACCCAGCAAGGCTCTGCCACCTCCATAGCAGTGAGTCAGGTTTGTTGGGTACCATCAACCCAAGAGGACCTACTCTACAAAGCGGACAGAAGGGACGCAAGCCAGCTTGCATTTCTTCATCCCATGGCAATATAAACTGACCATGAGGTCCCCCATTGAAGGTAAGGAGCAACAACAGCCAGGGCCACCTGCACATGGTGGGATGGACACCAAAGCTTCTGGTCCTGTGTCCACAGTACAGTAGTCCACCAGACCCATCGTTGAGGAGCAGAGCCCCCAGAACACCTGGGAACATCCAGATAGACTGTTACAATTCCAACAGCACCACTGAGCCCTTTGGGTCCTTGTCTGGAGTGACTAGGGTGTTTCCAAGAACACTGGGTGAGTGGAAGTGATGGTGATGCACGTTGGGGCTTGGTGTCCGGTGCTTTCCAACTACCTTGAGCAGTTGCTGGCACAAACACAAGTGAAATGTCTCACAGAAGGAGGCGTTGCCAAAGCAAGAGCTGCTGATTCAGCCTGCCCAGTCCCCGCCAGCCCAGCCTGGCCCTGCAGGCAACGTGTCAGGAGTGAGTCAGGACCAGCTCACCATGGTGTGTGCCATCACCACAGCTGGACCTGTGCTCAGGGCACACCGGAGAACTTTGATGGGGCGTCCTGGATCTTCCCTCACACCATAGATGGAAGAATGTGACTCCATCCGTAGGAAGTGTCATCATCACCTGGTTGCTGAAAAGGTTCCAACCTCCGCTCCACGCTGGCCAGAGCAGGGGATGGAGCAGAAAAAAGTGACTCATAGGGTCAGGGCTGGGTGTGCAGATGAGCTCAGGCACTCCTGTGCCACAGAACCAGCACCAACTCCTCCCCAGCCAGCAGCTCTGGAGCTACAGGCTGGTCTCCCTGTCATTGCCCAGCCCTTGGCACATGGATGTGGTGTCTATCTTACTCTGGTTGGACATGTGCCACGTGGCCACCAACAGCCAAGCTACCCTCAGCTCCTTTTACACCCCAGGGTGCATCACAGGAGGGCTTGTCTAGCCCATTCCCCATGTGAAGGTGAGCTTAACCGTGTCTTAAAAGTTGACTTTGTTGACCAGAAAGGGGATTTTGGTCATGAACTGGGATGGAGACAGTGGGGACAAAGCCCACCAGATTCCATTTTCAAAGTCTCATCTGGAAGGAACACCAGACCCACAGCTGCAGTTTGCAGCCAGTGAGGCCAGACCCAACAAGATCTCCTGTCCACGACATCTCAAAGCAGCTTGTACCCAAACACAAGGGACTATTGAACATGAGGATGGGCTCTGAGGGGACACGGCTGGGTGGCCTGGGACCTACAAGTCCCTGGGAGAGGACACAGCAGCCACTTGGCTGGGTGGCCTGGGACCTGCAAGTCCCTGGGAGTTCAAGGCAGAGCAGGCAAAGCTGGGCAAATGCTCAGGGCCATGGGCCATGGACTCACTGCATCCAAATGGATGAAATATTCGAAATCAGCCTGACAGCAGGGAGGAATGACTCATCCCACGGAGTCACAGCACGAGACTCGGCAGGGAGAGGGGTTTTGGTGGCACCCCTCAGAGCAGATGTGAGGGAGTCAAGAGGGGTCTGAAATTCAGCAAGTCAGCATATTGGCAGGTCCATATTCTGGTGTGGGGACAGGAGGGACAGAAAGGTCACTACAAACAGAGGAGGAAAATGCGGAGGAGGCTCCACGTAGTGAAATGACCTGGGAGATGAGTTTCTTCATGACACACACAGGAGTCATTTCAGAGAGGAAAGAAACTGATGGGCCGAAAGAAAAGGTCTGGCTGGAGGAAGGACAATGAAAAACTCTGCAGGGTCCTGCCCACAGGGGTGTGAGGGAAGCCCAGGTGTGAACTGGGGGTGTTGTGGTGCCTGCAGACAGTGGGACATGGAGCACAGAGGAGACCATGCAGATAAGAGACTCCTGAGAGGGATGAGAGACTTGTCCCCTTGGGGACAACAGCACTGGGCCAGAGCTAGGGGAAATGACAGCCAGCACAACTGGCTAATGCAAACAGTATTGGTTTATCCTGGAGAGAAATTAATGGGTTTTCAAAGTGATCCCACTGGATACAGCAGGGATGGATGCAGGAGCTGAGAGCTGGAGAGACCTCAGGGTGCAGGTTGCCCATGGGCTGGGAGGAGCAGTCCCAGGGAGCCGGTCCTTTTTGGGACGTATCTCATCCAAGGTGCCCTGAACTTTCAAGCCCATGAAATGGGAAACCAGCCACCCCAGAGGCCGCCCGGGCTCCTGGCAGGGAGATGCCATCTCTGGCAGCACGGCTGCCCAGCTGCCGGGGCTGACCCACGGATGCCTGGTTGCAAGAAAGAGCAATTGATGCTCTCCAAGGTGGCCACAAAAAAGCCCCAGAGCCAGCGGGGTGTCCTGCAGAATAGCAATGAGCTGGGCACCCCCTGCTCCGCCAGCACCCAGCCTGCCGCCGGGCACGTAGCCGCCTTCCCAACCGCAGGGCAGCTGAACGGGTAGGTCTGGGTATTAAGGAGACATCGTTTGTGATGCCACCAGAAAGAGAGTATAAAATAACCGTGAGGGGTCGGGATCCTCCTTCCTATAGAGGACAGGTAGCAGTCGCCTATGGGCTACGGGCCAAATGGGTGATGAGGGGCAACTAGAGGAGGAAGGACCATTTTTGGTAATATAGAGCAGTGCAAAGCGGGATGAACCACTGGAAAGTTTGCAGCATCTCAATTTGCCCTTCACTCCACTGAGCCTGGTGGGACCCAGCAGCTCCCCCTCATGCCCTTGTCCCATCACTTACTGCCTTTTCCATCCTTCTCCCCACCCCTTCCTTGCCTGGGCTTTTACCCCCCAGCACTGAGCAGGGACCGTTTTCAGCAGCTACTGTAGTCCTGGGTGGTTTGGTTGGATTTTTGTTAAGAACAAAGATCTCTGTTCACTGGAGCTGGAGGAGGACAGGGAGTTTGTTCCCCAGCCCCATTCCCCTGTTTTCCTCGCCAACCTCCATCCACGCTGTCCCTGAGAACACGCGATGCTCTTGCACACAGACCCTTGGGTACCAGCGATGCCCGAGTAGGACCACAGAGACACAGAGGCAAAGAGGTGACATCTCCCAGTCCCAAAACTTCCTGGGGTGACAATAACACCTTTCCATTGCTCCTCAAAGGAGGGCCAGAGGACAGAAACCCAGGGCGTCACTGGCACGGCTGTCTACCTGCCTTTTCTGGGCCATTTCTCTACCTGCATCCAGGGACCAGGATGATTTTTTTTGGCCTCCTTCAAATAAGGGAAGTGTCAGCCCCTGGCACCAGGAGTGCTTTCTCATTCAGCTCAGTTCATCTTTGCTTCACTTGGCATGTCACAGCTCCCCACTGCGACTCGGTTTCCCCATCTGTTCACAGAGGGAATGATGCTACAAACTCTCCGAAAGAGGCTGATGCTGAGAAACGCTGTCTCAGACACAGCCATAATTAGCACGGTCTTACAGACTAAATTATTTCTTTCTTTTCCGGGCTGGTAACAACAATCAGTGACTTAAGCCTCGTAACATGCAAACATGAGGCACTCGTTTTCCTCAGTGCGAATGTCTGTGTTCTCCGGCGGCGCTGAGCGGCCGAGGCTGGGAGAGAGCTCAGCTCCTCTCCAGATGGACGTGGCAAAGCCAACACAGAGCCGGGCAGGCACCCACATGGGTGCAGGCCAGCAGAGTTTGTATTAAAGGAGGTCATTCCCCACGTTCAGCACTGCCAGGACACGTGGGTTTTTAGGGAAGAGGGATGCCGCATCCCTTTCAGGCTTCACGGGGACCAGCGCGGTCCCTGGGCTTCGAGAACTTGGTCCTGCCTGCTCCATCCATCCTTCATCTCCATGCCCTGCGCCAGCCAGGCTGCCTGGGTAGACCCAGGGTACGTCTGCCCATTGCTCCTTCCCTAGATTTAATTGCCAGAGTAATCAGGAAGATGCACAGGGTGTAATTTATGCCTAGCTGGTGCATTGTGCTTCAATTCCTGGTCTTGGGTCTCAGATCTTTCTCTCTGCCATCCTGATGGAAATGCTGAGCTGCTTCCTCCCAGACAACAAGGTTCAATCAGTTTTCCTCCAAGGGCATAAATAATCTTTTAAATCTGAAAGAGGAAACAGAGTTTAAATAATAAACTTCAGGTTTGCTTTGCACTTGGACTTTTTTATTTGTTTTCTTGGCGAAAGATCGATTCTCTGCGGTGAGGGAACATTTGATTGCAGTGTTAACTGAAGCCTTCACTTTCAATTTGGCATTTCATTTGGCTGATCAAGATATATAGATCTGGACAGATTCATCCCAATATAAATAACTTGGTGGCTTGACACATATGTACTCCCATCCTCACTTTTCCCATTTCTACGGTCTTGTGGAGGGGTGAATAACACAGGTTTTACTCATACTTCTGTGGCAAGTTGTGTTGGGCAGAAGTTGGAAGTCAACTGTAGCATGAAATAGCATCTCCAAAATGATTTTCACTAATTGAAAGTGCATATAGCCAACTCATTAGCAAAAAAAAAAAAAAAAAAAAAATTAAATTAATCCAACTGCTTTTTGCATTTGAAATTGATCTTTTAATCAGGGGAAATATGCATTGGACAGAAGATGCTGAACTGTTTGTTTTGGGTTACGGTGTCCTCTGAGGTTTAGAAACAGTAGATCTCATCGGCACTCCTAATTCTCATTTAGACATTAGGCAGAGAAAACAACCTCCCTCATTTTGTGAGCTTCCAGCCAATTTTTCAGTCTTGAATGTACTAATCTCCCAAACTGGGCTAAGTGCAAGAAGGGAAATGTTCCTTTTGCAGCGACAAATTGTGCTGTGAGGGTCCTGGACAGCAATAACAAGGTGTAGCCTAAGGAACTGAGCAGCTCAGTTGTTGACTGCAAAATCAGGAGTCAGATTATCAAGCAGAAGTGTAAAACCCAAGAAATTAAAAGACAGCTGATACTAATCTCTTGTTCCAGATATAATTATCTTTTTTTCTGAAGTGTCCTTCTGCCTTGGAGAGATAAAGCCCCACCTCAACCATGCCTCTGGCTGGGCTAACGCCTCTTCACAGGAGATGCTATCTCCAGTTTCTTGCCTCCTGTTTACCCAGGGAGCAGAGCTCGATGTCCCTTCAAATGCAGATGAAATGCCAACAGCAGGTCTCAAGATCCCTCTTATTTCCTTTCCAGTTGGGGTCTCTGATCTGCTCCTGACTTCTAATGGCTCTCGGTGCTTTTCAGAGTCACCTGGTCTCCTCTGGGTACCGCCTCGTCCTTTGATTTAGCGGCATTCTCAGAGCGTGATGGTGATATGCAGGAAGGAAGGTGGCACCGGGCAACCTGCCCTGATGCTGTACAGGTGGTACCAGGAGCTTCCTCAGCTGGCATCTTCCTCCTAGCACGGCCAGCTTTCTGCAAGCCACAGCATTCTGTGGGGTGGAGTGTGAGCCACAGAGGCTCTTGGAGCCCAGGCACACCAGGCATTTCATATCTGCCGTCTCATTTCGATTCCTCATTTGGCAGACTTGGCATTTTAAGTGGTTTTTAGAGCTGCCTTCTTTCTTCATTCCACCCTCTCCCCCTTCCCTTCTCCATTTTGGGGGCTGACTTTCAGAGTCCTCCTTTCAAAGAGGTTCTTTTGCATGAAGAACAAAAATACGCAATGCATAGCAAAGTTCACATGGAGTACAAACAGCAATTGGAAAAACAACACTTTTATCTGGCAAAGTCCTGGATTTACACTGAAGACAGCCCAAGCTGTGTTTATCCCTTCTCCTCTGGACTACATGAGCACATCGCCCTGACTTCTCTAGTCACACAGTGACACGCAGAGACACGCAGGGACACGCAGAGACACGCAGGGACACGCAGGATCAGCTGCTGAGCCAAGCCTGGGCAATCAGCTCCCGGCTAATTGCTATGACAGGGGCAGGGCTGATGTGTGAGAGCCTTTGAGGTGGCCACATCCACAGTGGGAAGGTCTGGTGTGGTGAGGGCAGATGACCTGAGACTCCTGGCCAAGCACAGTGATCTCCCCACCACGATGCTGGGTGAGAAACACCTCCAGCACACGGTCCAGAGAGGGGTGCACATGGGTTTTGAGTGGCTCCTCCTGAAACCTTCTCGCCCTGCAGAAACTGCCTTCTGCTGGAGGCAGGGTTGCTCCCAGCACAGCAAGGGCTCGGCTGTGTGATGGGGAGATGAAGGACCCACCCTCAGACTCAGACCCTACTCCTCTCCAAGGAGATCGTAGCCCACCAAATTTCTATTTTTAACTCCAAAACTGTATAAACACTAAAAATATCCAGTAAGCTTATTGCACGGGGGTAGCACTGAAACCAAGTCCATCACCCCCATCAGGCTGTCCATCAGGGATGTAGCCAGATTTCATAATTTCACCCTGATCTCTTTGGGACTGGGCTGTTCCTCTCTCATGCCCTAATTTCCAAAGCCCTGGTGCTGTAGAAGAATCTCAACTTCTGTTTCTTTTCTCTTTTAAGGCAGCACTTCTCATGCTTTGCACAGCAAAGAAATGCTCAAAAATGCTCCTGCCTGAAACCGGGAGCCAAAAGACAAGAACATCACATTTTTTCCCCCTAATTCTGAGATTCTGCGTCTCGTTTCATGATTTTGCAGCTGTTGCCAACAGTGTTAAATCATTTCCCTCACACCTACCTCGGGGTCCTGGAGGGAGAAGCCAGGGATCCAGGAAAGTCCTGGAGGGCTGTGACCACACATGGTGGAACTGGGAGGGAGCCCTGGAGCCGCCTGGGTGGGGGAGCCTGAATCTTCCCTCTTACCCCATAAGGAAGCAGGGACTAAATCTGTGTCTCAGTCCAACTTGTACCCCATTGAGCAGGGACACCATCAGGACTGTCACACAGCATCACCAGGGTGACACGGCCAGAACACAGACACCCCAGGGTGGGTACCTTGGATGCACCTCATGCTGCCCAAGGCATCAGGTAGTCCCATCCCATTTGGGGCATGGAGGGTCTGCCTGGGGTTAGAGGGCAGCACTGCCCGATATACAGAAATTAAATCATCATTTCCATCAGGCATCAGACGCTTTGGGTGTCCCCAGCCCCCCTGCTTGATCCCCACGCACCCACCCACATTTGGGATGAGGGGGTGAGTGGTCCTTGCTGGGAATCGCTGCTTACGCAGGGACAGAGCCCTTGGACGTGTCAGGATCCAGCCACAGACTGTAAACTGAGCCCAGCTTGAAAACAAGATTAACTTTATGTGCAGAAAGGATTTATGTTTGCTGCTGGGGTGAAAGATGCTGCTTGAGGGATGTTAGAAAAATCGCTGCTCTCATTGAGCAGCGCCAGACAACATGTGCTCCTTTGCCTTCTTTGGACAACAGCAGTGTCCCCCCCCGGAACCCGGGGCACAGCCTGAAGGGCAAGGACGTCTGCGATATCCCCGTGCTTTCCATCCCTCCTCCCTGCAATCTCCAGGGGGAACTGCAATCTCCAGCAACCCCCAGTGCTCCCCCTTCCCCTTGCAGCACCCTGTCGAGGTGGGAGCCACTGGGAAGCCACCATGGAAGTTACTGACATCCCACCTCTGAGATGAGGACAACTGGGCAAGGGATCGGAAAGCAGCTCTGCAGTTACTGGAAGCCTGTGGTTTGTTCCCAAAGAAGGGTTGTGATTCATCACCAGAGCCCGGGGAGTCCAGCGGTACAGATATCCCCAGCAAAGCAGGCTGCAGAGATCCAGCCAGCAGCTCCTTCTCCAGCGAGGCCAGGAGCAGCCCCAGGAGGGTGGTCCGACTGCTTGGCCATGAACTCATCCAGGCTGGTGAGATGTGGCTGCTTCTAATGTCCCAGAGAGCAGAGATATGATAAGACTCTTTGGCTCAGCAAGCAAAGATTTAACTCCATCCTCTAGGTGGAACCCAAAATATGGCAGGTTTACACTAAGAAACCAGGTGGCCAGTGTGGGCATGTGGATGAGTATTGGGGAAACAAGCCCTTAAGCGGCCTCATGAGGCTGTGGGTGATGTTGACCTGTGGGAGATGCCAAGCTCAAGCTGGGCTCAGCTGTGATGTGCTCTTTGAGGCTTGGTCCCACCGGGGCTGGTGGCATCAAGAGAGTGGCAGAGGTGGGGGGGATGTGTCTGATCTCTGGGTCCCCATCGTTGGTCCCACCAGGGCTGGTGGCATCAAGAGAGTGGCAGAGGTGGGGGGGATGTGTCTGGCCTCTGTGTCCACACTGTGTACCGCTGGAGCTGGGGGAGGACACCTCTTCCCACACTTGTAGCCATCTGCTGGATGGACATCCCTGATGGACTCATGTTTTGTATGGCCGGTCTGGGATGAAGATGCCCTGGGACAGCCTGGCTACCCTGTAGAAGCATCATTCCCCATTTCCAGGCATTTTAGCCCATAAATCTCTTTTCTTCCTGATGTCCCCTGCTTCTTGTGGGGATGCTTGTGTTCCTAGGGCCGCTGATGGATATGCCCACATCCCTCAGGGATCACAGGTGCCTCCAAGGTCCCAGTAGATGTGTCAAGGCAAGCTGATCCCACACCAAGGCAGTAACATCTCCCCAGACCCTGTCTGGGGTCCAGAAAGGCTGCAAATGGCTCAGGTCCCTGCACAACCCCTTCTGACAAAGCTCAAAGCACAAAACCTCCTTTTTTCTGTCACTTTCCTGCTGTTTGCTGAAGCTGTGGCCAGCTCCAGCTTCACCCAACGCTAAATGAAGCACTCACCAAAGCCCTGGGGACGCCATGTCTCGGTGTGTGGGGACCAGTCAATTTTGGCAGAATGGATTTGTTCTCATAAGCCTCATAATCACCCTCGTCTTCATCCATTAAAGAATTACTGGCTATTAAAAGCAGTTGGAAACATTTGGTGGACTCGTCAGCTGCTTCACCCGGCCTTATCTGCTTGTGCTTTGCAGTCACTTGTAGCAGAATAATTCCTAGGCAGAGACCTACAATTTTAGGGTGGTAAAACCAAATCCTGGACACAGCCTGGGCCAGGAGGAACTTCAGTGGCACCACACAACCCTTATGGACCTATACACCCCCATGCACGTGCTTTTGGCTTCCCTCCTGGTGGCTTTGGACCAGGTTTGCATTAAGCAGCCTTTCGTGGTGTGTAGCCCTCTCCTCTTGCTGCAGTGGAGGACACCCAACGTGTTTTGGGAGCAGAGATCCTCAAAGAAGAGGGTTGGTCATGCCCAGCTCCTCTCTCTGCTGAGCCTGGGGTGCTGAGCTGCTGTAGCTCCAGGTCACCTCCTCTGGGCTGGGCTATGGGGCTTAGGAAGGTGCCAGCTGCTCAAAAGGCTGATGCCAAGCAGAATGGACACCATATGGGGAGAAAATCCTTCTCTGGCCCTAGAGGGGATGGTCCTAGCCTTGGTCTGCTCCTCCACAGAGTGCTGCTGCAGCTGCAGTGGCAGCCGTGACCTCCAAAAATCACATTTCACTGCACACAAGGGGACCTGCAGCAGCGTGGCAGGGAGAACCTGGCACTCATCTGGGGCATCCATCCCTGCAGCCCCTTGCAGACTTTCAGCACTGGACCTTCTGCCCCAACCTCTCCTTGCAGCACAAGGCTCAGGGAGCCCTGAGCACCCTTCTCCTGCTGGAGAGTGCTGCCCCAGTGTGTGCTCCAGGCTGGGGCAGCTGGTGATGATGGGAGCAGGGCAACCCTAACCCGGGCTCTGTCTCCATGGGTGCCAGAGAGGTTCTAGGTGGACATTTGGGATGCAGCCCCTACCACATGGGTGGTGGGTAAAAGGTGTCTGTTCCCATCGGTGCCTCTCCTGCCGTGGGAACCCACCTGCAGCCCCACCAAAAGTGTGACCTGTAGAAAACCCAACATTGTCCTCACCCAACTCTCCCCTCCAGCTGAGCTCTCACTCACTCTGAGCAGAGGTGGGTACGGTGCCAGGCAGGGATTTTCCTCCTCAGCTCCTTTTAAATCAGTTCCTCAAGGTCACATGAGGAGTTGGAGGCCAGGACGGTGGAATTCACCTTGCTGCAGCCACCTGGCCTGTCCTCTCCCACCACATCCCCCTGTCCCCTCTTGTCCCAGGGGCCTGCTGGTGCTTCTCAGGTTTCTCCCATAGCTCCAATTTCTTGCAGACCAACCAAGCAGAGGTGCTGGGAGGGAACCAGTGCACAGGGTACCTTTGGTCCTCCTGGTCCTTTTGGAGCGCTAGGAAGTGTCTCTGTGGTAGGACATCCGTGTCAAGCTGGAAATGTGCTGATGGAGGCTGCTGGGCTATTTTGGTTCAGGACAGGGGCTCTACCACCAACCAACGTGAATGTCCTTGTTGCAGAAGGACACATTCTTCTGGCTCACCTGAAAAACTCTCCATGGGTTTTGGACCAGTGTTTTATATCTTTACTTGCCAGCTGGCATCTGACAACCCTGCGCTTTGGGATTGGGACAATCCCCCATGCATCCTAGAGGTGATGCTGATAGGGCCAGTCCCCTCCCTTCCAACCTTTTGTAGGAACAGGCTGTTATGGAGAGCTCCATCCAGCTACCATCTTTGGTTGATGTTGGTTGAGATCTGTCCCTCCCAAGGCCACCACTCACATGGTGATGCACGCACCAACAGTCACAACCCAACGTTTCTTCCAGGGTGGAAAACCAGAAGTAATGTGACCATGAGAGCAATGTGCTGAAATGGTGTTGGCACTCCTCTGCCCAGGAGATGTTTTCTCACATCACCTCCAAGGTTGTGTCATTGTCACCTGCCAACCCTATCCTGGCTGCGAGAGTTGCCGGGATGATGCAGGAGGGTGTGAAATGCTTTCGTGGTAGGAGCCATCCAACAGCTCCTGCCGTGTTTGCAGACAACGTGGGCCCATCACTAGCATTGGCTTGCTGCAGTTGCTCAGTGGATGCTGGCAGGATTGTGAAGGTCTGGGCGGCTGGTGTTTGGTCCCAAAGAGTCACCAAGGTCCCAACTGTCACGTAGGAGGGATGTGAACAAATAGGAGATGTGGTCAAATGATGCAAGGGGGACATTGGTGTTAAGAGGCATTTATGCCAATTCTAGCAGACATTTTTAGACATTTTAATACACCTTCAAATCCTTGATAACCTTCAGGATTTTGAACTTAGGGTTTTTACCTAAGTGGAGC
>JAHREE010150435.1:0-17255 GCA_033628505.1 Tringa tobata
TATAAAGCAATACCTAAGAAGGAATAGGGGCCAGAACTGTCAAAAAACACAAAACCAAACCTTACTTTAAGCACTAAAAATTACAGAGCTCTTCTGTACTTAGAATCAGCGTGAGCCTTACTACTTAGAGAATGGGGCTATATCCAAGATACAACAATAGGAATTCATATATTCAAAATTTCTGCATTTTTCTCCTTCCCTTTAAATTCTTTAAAAATAAAATTTGCTCCTCGCCCTAATAATCAAGAATGTTTATCACTGTAAATACTCACAGCGCAACAATGCAATTTTTAATCCTGAAATAATGTGAGTGATAATCTAAACAGCAGAATATTTCTTTTACTGTCAGACTACTTAAAGAAAATTAGGTTGTACAAAAGCAAAATGCAGCACCAGAACAAAGCAGGAAAGAAATTACTTTGAAAGAGCACATATAGAAAAGCACTTCTGTGATTTTCAATGGCCAAAAATTTGCATTAATGTTCAAATTTATCAGCTAAGAACTAATGTTGGTGATGACACTAGATACATCCTAGAAATAGGAGTCTCACTGTTTGGAGAGGGGGAATGAGGTAACAAACAGAGAGAAATCAGGGAACTAACTCTGAAATTATGTTTTTGCCAAGAGAACTGAGTGTTCCTATACCTGAGCACAACATCCCACTAAACCAATCTCAATGCAACATATATTTCTTCCTAACTAGGCACAGAAAAATTTTGAGACTGATGCACTTTACTACATTCAATAAGCCACTATATAGTCCAAAGTAATTCTACATTTATAAAATTTTCTCATATGGAAATTCTGTTTACAATGGCAACACTCCTAATCTAGATACCCAGATGTTAAAAACAGTCCTTTGTGAATACAGTTAATTCCATTCTAAAATACAGCTCATACTATGATAGCAAAAGAACTCTTTTCCTGGTTTAATATACAACTTCCTGGGAAGATTTTCACCAGAAAATCTTTTTAAGTGATGGCAGAAAGCAATACTTCTGACATCCATGATAAATATGCAAGACACAAAATAAATTCTTTATTGTCACCTCATGAATGAACGAGAACATGAGTTTTTTACATGCTGGATGAGTTCATAATATCTCCCTTACGGTTTATTTGAACTTTTCCAGAGAAGAAGAATGATTTGCCTGGCCACATTTTATTACTTATAGCACAGATTAGAAGGAATCTTCCTTCCTCCCCGAGACATATTGCAGGTCTCTGCTAATGCCTCCTGAACACCCTTCTTTTGCAAGAGTCTTTCTTCAAAAATGGTAAAGGTGACCCCGCGTAGATGAGGGATGAGATGCAACAAAGAACCTTAAGCATCATTAGCTATGGAGATCACACCGGTTTAGGCAAACTACCAAAGACGAGCGAGCAGTCTGCTGGAATGTTCAATGTTCTCTCACCAAATGTAAGTGGGAGTTCAGAATATGTCTATGAGAAATGCACACTGCAGGATCAGCACAAACGCACACCATGCATACCAATTCAAAATGCCTTCCTAAATTCATGGAAAAGCACCTTCCCGATTTGTTTCTCTGAACAAAATTTGCCCTATACTGACAATAACTGATATTAAGAACTGTCCCAGGGACCGCTACATTCAACATATTATGTAAATGATGGAATTCATAACTTTTCCCCATCTAAAATGTAATTATAACTCTTCTCTGTGATATAGCAACAGACAATCCTTCTCTGCAAGGAGATCATCCTAATCAGGTTAACCTGAATTTTGACATTGATTTGCATAGGAAAAATATTGGGACCCTGAGTACTTATGCATAAAACAGCAGTTATCTGCCTCTAAGTCATTTCCTACATCAGTACTGATCTGTCACAGGACTCTCCCAGCTTCCAAATTGAGCTTCTGAAGTGGTCTGATTTTCACATCACTGTTCCAAAGTCAGCAGCTATTAGCCATAACTTATATAATATGACAACACTCCTCAGTGTCCCACTCTTCAAATGCCCTTAGTAATCGCCATCATTCAATATTTAGAATTACGCATGCTGGGAAAACGTAGTTCCTCAGTAGAGTGTTTGTCATGCACAGAGGTTCCTCTCAAACCTTTACTCTTTAGCTCTCAGAGATAATATGAGCTCTGCGAATGCGAGTGCTTCAAAACAAATACAATTCAGGTGGAGGGAGGTCATCCTCCCCCTCTGCTCTGCCCTGGAGAGGTCCCATCTGGAGCACCGGGTCCAGTTCTGGGATCCCCAGTTCCAGAAGGACAGGGAACTGCTGGAGAGGGGACAGCAGAGGGCTACAGAGATGATGAGGGGCCTGGAACACCTCTCTTATGAGGAGAGGCTGAAGGACTTGGGTCTTTTTAGTCTGGAGAAGAGAAGACTGAGGGGGGATCTAATCAATGCTTACAGATACTTAAAGGGTGGGTGTCAAGAGGACGAGGGTGGTCTTTTTTCAGTGATGTCCAGGGACAGGACAAGAGGAAATGGGCACAAACTTGAACATAAGAAGTTCCACCTCAACATGAGGAGGAACTTCTTCACTTTGAGGGTGGCAGAGCCCTGGAAGAGGCTGCTCAGGGAAGTGGTGGAGTCTCCTTCTCTGGAGACATTCAAACCCCACCTGGACACGTCCTGTGCAACCTGCTCTGGGTGGACCTGCTTTGGCAGGGGGTTGGACTGGATGATCTCCAGAGGTCCCTTCCAACCCCATGTGATTCCATGAGTCAGAGTGACAGAACTGAGCCCTTCTTGTTTAAACAGGGCTTAGTTCTCAGGCGCACACCACCACTGCCTCTTTACACTGCTCCAGACCTTGAAATAGGTGCAAATACCAATGTTAGATCAAACACAGGCCCATCCCAGGGAAATGTCTCTGTATGCATACCGCAAAGCCATTAGACACCTGCACAGTCTGAACGGTGGAGACATAGATGGTGTTCCCCCACACAGAAGACAATGAGTGTCTGAATGAGTGTGTGACCTAATGTCCTCAGGACTAAAAGCAACGCAACAGTCAGCACTCAGTTCCTCTGTCAGAGGTCCACATGGCCAGCCACAGATCCTTGCATAGAAAAGGGGGAAAGCAAAACACCCTACAAGAGCAGCAACTGCAGCCTTTAGACCACCGCTGGAGTCTCTGAGACCATTTGAGCTTTTCTAATGCTTTATGTTACAAATTTTATAAGAGTTGGTCTATCATAAATGTTGAGACATGGCTGCAGTCCAAAAAACCATGGCTCAAAACTCAGCAACAGAAAAGCCTCAATAAAGAAAAGAAAAAAAAAAAGCATCCCCTGAGAAGACTGGCTCCGAAGGAATCACAGAATGATATGGCGTTGGAAGGGACCTCTGGAGATCATCTAGTCCAACCCCCTGCCAGAGCAGGTCCACCCAGAGCAGGTCGCACAGGAATGTGTCCAGGTGGGTTTGAATGTGTCCAGAGAAGGAGACTCCACCACCTCCCTGGGCAGCCTCTTCCAGGGCTCTGCCACCCTCACAGGAAAGAAGTTCCTCCTCATGTTTAGGTGGAACTTCTTATATTCAAGTTTGTGCCCATTTCCTCTTGTCCTGTCCCTGGGCACCGCTGAAAAAAGACCGGCCTCGTACTCTTGACACCCACCTGTAAGTATTTATAAGCATAAATTCATTCATAAAATGAATTCATTTTCTACCAATGACTTGCAATGTTATTTTATTTAGATCAAGGCAAAAGAGTTAAACATGAATCAAGTGTAAGAGAGAAATTTAGATGTGCCTTCCGGCAAGCTTGTCTCTGAAAGAGACTGACTTCACCTCACCTGGCTTCTCAGCACCTCAAGGTGACAGAAGTGTGAACAAAAGCAGTATTTTTGCCTGTACTCTGAAATCTGGAGGCTGTGACTTGGTCAGTCATCTGAGTGATCAACTCCCCGTCGCTCCACCATCAAATATTTGACAGGGTGTTATTTTATCAGTGCTAAGAAGTACTGCTGTCTCAATTCGCTGCAGAGAGTTTCTGAAGGTAGCAGTCTTTTCAGTGGGCAGACCACATGAAAAGGAGTACCTAAAGACATCTTTGAAAATTATTAAAGAGGAAACCAGTCGATTTCCATGTATTTGACCGGAGCTAAGCTTTTACTGTCACTGTACTTGAAAGCCTCCGCTATTTGCATGGAGGAAAAAATAGAGGGTACTTGATTGTATTAAATGCAATATTATATATATCAGTGTCTTTACTCTCAATTAAACTATGTATTTTTTCACATTCTCCTGAATGGACTCAAACATAATGAAGTAAGTTAAATAGAAACAAAGAGAGTTTTGTTAGTACTAATATGGCCCCATTTATTTAACAATGCCTCTTCCCCTTTGGGGATCTTAACCTATTAAAAGATCAGGTTAATTTTGGTTTGTTTTAGTTTTTAAAGAAAGGGAAAAGAGAGTAGGCAAAAAGAAAAATATGAATTGTTTAAATGTCTTGAGAAATGGCCAAATTTTCAGATGATACTTAGTTGGAAGCACAGCAAAAGATGAAAGAGTATGCAGGAGAGCTTTCAACTAAACTCTCAAGCAAGCAGAGCACATGCAATTAAATGGGGACAAATTTAGAATGAGACTGATGGGAAAAAAAACCAAACACAAACCTCAAAACAACTACTGTTGACCAGAAAAAGTAACACTAAGCTAAGAAAATATGGAGAAAGGGATTAAAGACTTCATGAGAGCAAACGTACATGGTTAACAACTAATACTTCCAAAGGCTTTTTGTTGTAAAAATGAAAAGTTAGCTCTGTAAGTGGGACTAGTTAGCCAAGATTCAAATTCTACTTGCCCACATAAATTTACAGATCGCAATAGGAGATGCATTCTCTGGTTTTTAGAGAAAAAGTTCTTTTGCAGAACAGTGGACATACTGCAGACAAGAGAAATCTAGAAATGTTAACGTAGAATAGCTACGAACAGGATCTAAATGTCTTGGAAAACAGCCAATTTTTCCCAGCGCGATTAGATCTAATTAGTGCTAAGCTTTCATTAGAAACCCTTTTCTTAAAATAAATAACGGGCAATTTATTACACACCGTCCCTTTTTTATGATGCCTTTATAGAACAGCTGGGTGCTTTGAATTTATTAAAAAATTCCTACTGAAAATATACGAGCTAGCTTGTTGCACCTTTCAGCACTAACTCAGCTACAGGAAGGCAGCAATTTTGTCGCCGAGGACAACTGCTTGAATTATTGCTCTTCTCTCAGCGTGGCTGATCCTGCATCTAAGTACATCTCACAGGATTCATCAGCACATCACACAGTATGCTCTGCTCAGTGCCTACCACTAAATTATCTTTTAGGGACCCACACTGAGATTTCATTAGTCCTATTTCCAACTTTTAAAAGCTACATTCAGAGATTGCTTCAATCTTTCTTTCCTTTATTGGGGATTCACAAATTCGGACATGAGACTTAAAGGAAAGCTCAAGTATATTTGTGGAAAACCTGAGGGAAGACGGCAGGTTTTTTAGACCACCTAGAAAGCTGGGCTGCTTCATCCTTTTCTTTAACCATACTGACTAAAATCGTGCATAACAATAGGGATTTAGCATAGAAAAAGCTAGTCTTCTAATTTAGCACAGCTTTGTGAGAGCATTATTCTTTCCCTGTTGGAAAGCAGAGGGAAATGCATTATTCTGTGTTACACCCTGTATTACTCCTGCAAAGGTTGCTGAGATATCTGTAGAGATTCACACAATGAGACTGATGTTGTAAATTACAAAGAGTACCTCACTGAAAAACATCAAGAGGTATTTCTGGAGAACAAAGTGAGAACAGTCAGTCTTTCAGCTCATTTATGTCAGCAATCACAATTCACAATTCAAGGCAACAGAAGCAGTAAAATAAGTATAATCAAAGAAGCTCACTTTTCACTTGTCTAGATAATTTTAATAAATAATAGGGAGGGGGGGATATTTCTAAAGAAAGAGTCCTGATCTGTTGGTCTTTGCCAAGATATTTTCTTGCATAGGTTCTGGCAGTGGATGGGCCATATAGTATCCTCTGCGATACAGAAAATCTGTATTCTCTTCAATGTAGAAAATACACACACCTGCTAGGGTTAGAGGCAAAGATGGACGTTCACCCAGAAATCAATCATGTTATGGTTAGTTACCCTTCTCCTCATTAGCAGAACTGGCTGTAGAGCAAACATCTGGTCCAAACACATGGATCTTTAATAAGACACGGCAATAATTTGTTTTCCAATTTTCCATAACATCCAAATACATCACCAAGAGCACAGTCTGGAGTAACCCCTCTGCTCTGTTTTTTTTTGCTCCAAGGGAAAAAAAAAATATATTTAAAGCCACAACCAAAAAGGAAGCACAAGTGAGGGCTCAAAAGCTGCAGCTGAAAAATGTATGTACAGCTTATAACTGCTTGTTGATAGAAATGTGACAGTTACATATTTAAGTCTGTACCATCAACTTCAAGAGATCTTGGTGCTAGTCTGGGCCTTTGAGCACATATAGCACAGACCTATCACTGTTTTCCTGTAATTCAACACTGTAATTAACATTTCTCAAGGGAGTTATAAAGTCCTGTTACCCCCCTTTTCATTGACTTGGAAACTGAAACAGAGAGCTAAGTAATGAATTTGAGGCCCCAGGAAGAAAAGCTATCAAAGACAAGATTACACTGAAGGAATTTGTGCTCTGAGTCATGGGAAATACCTTTTTCTGTCTTCAGAGTAAGTTTTCATCACTAACCCTTTCAGTGTGAATGTTTAATTATATACATATATAAAAAATATAATTAATATACCCCTAAACCGGTATATTCTCCTCCATCGTTTTTTTCATAGGAAGAGCTTCCCAGAATACATAACATTTTGTCTTCTGTTTCTCTCTCCTCTTAATCTTGTAGCCATCAAGGAAAAGTTTAACCCATATGTCACTTCACTTAGATTTTTTACATTAATGTCCTCTCTAGGCATATGAATAAAACCAAGACCCAGGCATTTCTGCAGGAGGGGACCACCTGGAGTTCAACATTCTGAACAGTACTACACGGACAATCCCTGCAAAGTGATCCAAAACATCTCCAAAATTGTTATCTTGGAAAAACTGAAGGCCTCTGAAAATGCTTTTGTCTCTGTATGGGCTACGAGGGATCACAGACAACCACCTCAAACATAATTTTAGATGGTGAAATATGGAAGAAGAAGCCTTGTCCCCAAGTTGGTATTGAAAGACACTCCACTGAAGTGTCACTAGACCAGATCACATAAGACTCCCATCAGCACAAAGGACAAGTTGCCCTGCCACCCTACATGACTCACTTAACCCGCATAAACTCCAATTTTCTCTTGGCAATGAATCCCCAACCACTGCTCAGTCTCTGGTATCAGCTGGGTGGTATCGATCCTAGCAAACTTTCTTTGTGATTTAAATACCTAACAAGAACGAGAATGACAATTCTTTTCACACAGAACACTGAACAGTCTTCTGGCAATAATGAATCCAACCCACTATCGACACGGCTGGAAAAGGACTAATGACTTAGATAAGAAAGACTCTTTATGACATTGGCAATCTTTTTGCCCTCTACTTGCCCCCGCTACAATCCTTCTAAAACTTTAATCAGGGAAGGAGGATAAGGAAAGATGGCTTGTAATGCAGTATCAGATACAGTGCTTCACAAACTTCAGCTTTTAACCACATTTCATTTTTAATAGTCATATCCCAGATTATTTATTTTTCAGACAGCATCTTAAGTCATTTGAACAACTTTGTGAGCAATTTCCTTTACCCCATTTCTTCAGACATTTGCAGTAATTTCATAGGTACCAGCTCTTTACATTATTTTCTAGCTCATCACTTTTGCTATTATTTTGACTCAGAGCTCATTTCTTTGATGTATAATAATTTGTTGTGAGAACACAGGATATCAAAGGACAGAAATATCTTCATCATCTAATGCGCAGCATGATCTACATGTCAGAAAGAAAATGGTAAGGTTATTATTTATGCTTCCCCCAAACCATCTCTCTTGCACAAAAGTCAGACTGCTCCCATTCCAATTGCAGCATACAATTCATTTCACACCAAAGAAACTTCATTTAATAGCAGGCAAGGAGAATTCACACACTGAGCTTTGAGATGGAAAATCCTGCATTCTACATTGTACAGAGTAAGAAAAGTCCAGCTCCCTTTGTCACATGATTGTAACATCATACAGAACATAAGATTTGGGTCCCACCTGTAACGTTTATTGTATTTCTCTTTTTCTTGCATTGGTTTATTGTTGCTCTTTCCTACCTCTCTTTTCCTCTTTGGTGTGAAAGAAACCTAATTTAGCAACCTGAGACGGAACTTCTTTTGATGTCATTGTCATTCCATGACCTGAAAGGCGGCTGATGTAGGTTTGCTGAGTCTTGAGCCGGATGCTAACATGGCACAGTGTGTCTGTCATTCCAACTCAGGAGGCTGCAAGCTAAAAATTAGCATCAAAAATAAAAAGCACAATGCCAATTTTTGTTGTTCTCTCCCCTTTTTTGTCTATTTGTCTTTTTTTGTTCCCAGCAAAACCATATGGGAGCATAAACTTAGGAAAAGCAATAGCCTGAATACACCACAAATACATTTTTCTTTTTCAAAAAATACATTTGGTAAAGTCTTTAATACTAGCTATAATAGAATCATAGAATCATAGAATCATCTAGGTTGGAAGAGACCCTTGGGATCATCGAGTCCAACCATCTACCCTACTCTACAAAGTCCTCCCCTACACCATATCCCTCAGCACCACATCTCATCGTCTCTTAAACACATCCAGGGATGGGGACTCAACCCCCTCCCTGGGCAGCCTATTCCAATGCCCGACCACTCTTTCTGGGAAGAATTCTTTCCTAATGTTCAGTCTAAACCTACCCTGTTGCAGCTTGAACCTACCCTGTTGGAGCTTGAGAGTTTAACAGCAAGAAGAACCTCCAACTAAAATCTTTCTATATACAAAGGAAAGTGATTAGGGGATGCTGGGGAAATGAAAACCTTTTACCTTTTACTGTATTATGTATTTTTATAATTACAGGTTTTATTTTATATTTATATTTCAAAACCTCACTTAATAAATTACATTTCAAATGCTCTAACTACTTTCCTTCTTTTTTCTGCATTTCTGTGAAAAATTTGAGAACTATGTTCAGTAGCAATTGTCGACTCTGAGACTCCAAGTCCTGAATATCATACAGTAAGAGAGCCAGGCTAACACCTCGGACAATTTAGAAACACTTATTCCCATGAAAACACCATCAGAATTAAATTGATGGCATTTTAAATTATGCTGGTTGCATGCATTTGTGGGGACGTGGATATTCATACCTTTAGTGAGAAAAGGCAGGATAAGGATTTCTTATTAAAAAAATGACCATTTTAGTAGCGACTCTGTTCCATCATAGACTATATCTCCTTAGAAATATCTGTGACAGTCCTGACAGCAAAATTCCACCTTTCTTATAACCACCCTCATGTTTCCCATCTCACCCTACACTTGCAATGCCTGATGTTTCCATTATATCCAGCCACAGCAATGTATTATTTCAAAAAGCATCCTAAAAATTGCCTTCCTCCTCAGCACATAAAAGACATTTATTCACTCATCTAACTGTCTAATTTTCCCCTTCATTTAAAATTCCTGAGTCTCTGGGAATGCTGCAATAGGTAGTGATGGGTTGTGTCCAGGTTTCTAGATGAAATGACATTTCAGGTATCTGTTGCTATCACTGTGGTACCTGGGAGCTCTTCCCCAGTCTTGGGTGATGGTGGGAGATATGGCTGTGTCCTACTGGCATGATGGGACAATCCCACCCTCTGCTACCCTCCCATATTCTTACCTTAACTGGGAAGTAAGTCGTGGGCAGTTCAAAAGGAAGGGATGGGCATTCCAGTCTCTGGGACCGGGTCTGGATGGCAGTGAGACACGTAGTGCAGAACTTGCCTCTCAGTTTCTGGGATTTGGGGTTTTCCTACCATGCTCACTCAGCGATACTTGCTGCAGCTGAGATCAGCTGAGGCATTCCCACGACAGCTCATCTCTCCTAAAAGAATTTTTGCTCCATGTAATCATCCATCATGATAAATAGTTTGATAATAAAAAAATTCTATGTCAAAGCTTAAAATGAGTTAGTGATTGATCTTTGTGTGATAGCCCTTGTCCTCTCTTCCCAACATCTGCCTGAAATATTTGTTATCATCACTTGTTTCATCCTGTTCAATATAAAGCTACAAATCCGTTCAGAAAATAATGTTTTCCTATGGGTCTGCAAATGCTTAGCACATTTCTGGGCTCTGCAAGATAGCAATAATAATAATCACTTAACAGTAGCCTCCGGCCCTAGACTAGTCTGCAAATGTTAATGCTAAATTAACACGTCAGTGTGCAACATACTCTTGAATTGGAATTCACAAGGAAGATTTGAACTAGAAAAAAAACCAAAAGGCTAAATGAACAGAAAGCAACAGATAAGAGTTCTTCTGAAAGACAGAGATATTTCTCATCTTCAAAGTCAAATTATCTGGTATTTTTTACCATAAACGAAAATACATTATTGTATAATATTAATCTAAAAATAACCAACTACATGTTGCTGTTTCACGAGAAAAGGGTAAGAGTATGATTCTATCTAACTTTATATGCAAGGATGTCAAGTACAGCAGGATTTCAAAGTCTACCTCTACCAGGGAAGGAAACACTGTTAGAATTTTGGCTAGCTGAGCACAATGCAAAAGTTCCTGTGAGCCTGGCAGTAGGGAACACTGCCACCCTGGCACTTACTGAAGCACAGGGTGTGCTCATTTCCATATCAATGAGCCACACGTTTCTCCAAGACAAAGCTGTTTCACACCACTGCTGCTATTTGAACTTTGGAAATAAAGGAAAGGTTTCTATATTATTGTTAAAAACAATGAAACTCACACCCTTTGTGCACAGGATACAGTTAATGGAACACTGACCTTTACAGGGCTGTATTTAGTGATTGCGTGCAGAAGACCCCTACTGTAATAGAGCTGTGTTGTGCAGGAAAGACAAGCATCACTTTAAATTCAGAACACAAAGTAATAATACCTAGTAATGGTAGTAGGTGATGTCTTCCAGCTTTAGAAGAAGATTGTATTACTGTAACTTTGTTAGCTTGCTTAATGAGCCTATAGCAAAACCTGGGAATCGGCAGTAAAGTGAAATTTAAGTAATTTGTCCAAGGTCACAGTATCACACAGAAACCCATGAAACAACAGTTTGTCCCACATGCGTGTCCCTTCGTGTTTTAGTAAGACGAGGTTTCTTCTTTATCCCACAAAGAAATGCTTTTGAGACTTTTCACAAATCGTTACTAA
Source organism: Tringa tobata (assembly GCA_033628505.1). Taxonomy (NCBI): domain Eukaryota; kingdom Metazoa; phylum Chordata; class Aves; order Charadriiformes; family Scolopacidae; genus Tringa; species Tringa tobata. The sequence continues at coordinate 11,345 of JAHREE010150435.1, forward strand.
AATACATTGTAAAAATACAGTAAACTGTAAAGCATTAGGAGGGAAAACCACAACCTCCTACAAAGGTCATATCAAAAGACCAGAAGCTTTGCCATGTCAAATTACAATGCAGGGTACCATCACGTCCAAAAGGTTATTACTGGGAAGGAAACTCCTCTTCCCTGCAAGGAAAGTGACCGAATGTTTCAATGATGTAAAACAAAGACCATTTAAAACCACTTCTTCTAGCTAAGAGCAAACTAATCATTTTTAAACTTGAAGCTTCAAATGCACGTAATGAAGTCATTATTGCACATGAATATGACTCCTCAATCAAAATGCCTCAAACCTCTGCCAAAATAATTTTGTTTAGATTGAAAAGAAAGCATGTTGTCTACTATTCAACTAACAATAATTCTTTATTCTCTATTCCCTGGGTTTTCCTTACAATGTTCTTTTCTTTTCACATCGATTACAGGGAGGAAAGAAAAGAAAAAAAGAAAGGAAAAAAAATCCTATTCAGAAAAAAGTATCAGAAAATACATTCAAAGGTTACCTGTAAACTTGCAAGAAGTTGAATTTTATTTCATCACACAACAGCAAATGAGGAGAAAAAAATTGTGCTCCCATACTCTAAAGAGTAGATGCTTTTAGACGCTTTTAAGCAAACAGCAATAGAAACTGTGGCTGGTATCTTTTTGCAGGATGGCTCACAGAATCACAGAAGGGTTGAGGTTGCAAGGGACCTCTCAAGATTGTCTAGTCCAGCCCCTGCTTAAAGCAGGGTCAGCTAGAGCAGGTTGCTGAGGGTTGTGTCCAGTCAGGTTTTAAATATCACCAAGCAACTACCCTTCTGGGCGACCTACTCCAGTGTTTGATAACCCTCACAGTAAAATGTGCTTTCTTATGTTCAGATGGAATTTTCTGTATTTCCCTTTGTGCCTTCTGACTCTTGTTCTGTCACCGGGCACCACTGGCTCCAACTTCTTTTCACCCTCCCATCAGGTATTTCTCCACGTGGATAAGACACTGCTGAACCTTCTCTCCTCCAGGCTGAACAACCCCAGCCCTCTCAGCTTCTCCTCATCATCAGATGCTCCAAGCCCACAAGCATCATCATGGCCCTTTGCTGTACTTGCTCCAGTATGTCCATATCTCTCTCACACAGGGGAGCCCAGAACTGGACACAGCACTCCAGTGCTGTTATTCACCAGTGCTAAGCAAAGGGGAAGGATCACTTCCCTCAATCTGCTGGCACCATGCCTCCTAATTCAGCCCAGGATACCATCAGCTGCACATTGCTGGTTCATGTTCAGCTTGGTGTCCACCAGGAGCCTCAGCACTTCTTGTGCAAAGCTACTTTCCAGCTGGTTGTTTCCCAGCCTGTACTGGTTATCCCGTGGGGTAGTACCGTGCCAGGGGCAGGACTTTGCATTTCCCCTTGTTGAACCTCATGAAACTCCTAACTGCCCTTTTCTCCAGCTTGTGGAGGTCCCTCTGAATGGCAGCTCAACCACTCCTCACAGTTTTCTGTTGTCCACAAATCTGATGAAGGTGTACTCTGTGCCATCACCAAGGTCATCAAAGAAGATGTTACTTCATCAGTTTATCTGTGGGGATGTTATGTGAGACAGTGTCAAAAGCTTTAACCAAGCCAAGACAAACAATTTCCACTGCTCTTCCCTCACCCACCAACTTAGTGATCTCATCACAGGAAGTTATCAGGTTGGTCAGACATGATTTTCCCTTCCTAACTACTACTCTTGATCACCTTTTTGTCCTTCACGTTCGGAAACGGTTTCCTGAATTATTTGCTCCATCACCTTCTCAGGCATTAACATAAGGCTTGTGGCTCCCCAGACCCACCTTCTTGTCATTCTTGAAAAAGGAAATGACAGTTTCTTTCTGCCAGTCCTCAGGAACCTCCCCCAGCCTCCAAAACCTTTCAAAGATGATTGAGAGTGGCCTTGCAGTGGCATTTGCCCACTCCCTTAACATTCATGGGCACGTGTAGCCAGATGTCAACAAGTTGTCAATTTCTAGGACAATTTTGCCCAGGCATCAGTACAATCAATTATCGGAATACTTTCGTATATTCTTAATGACACACCATTATTAGCAGCTAGTGATCATAATTACTTGTGTATTTTAAAGCCAAAGCAAGATAGACCCAGCTAGGAGAGGGGCTGAAAATGCTGACGGTGTGAAAAAGAAGAAAGGAAGAAGGAAGGACACAATTTGCTAGGGATCTCAGTACCTGGCACAGGACAGAAGGAAATGTTGTAACTCATATATTATTTTAAAAGCCACACTTACAGTCCATTCATCTGAAAATTCTGGCCATAATACCTGTGAGTTTCTCTACCCAGGAGCAATCCCTGAGAGAGAAAACTTTCCTGTAACTTAAAGCAGACCTAGCCTGTGGCAGGTGGGGATTTATTAAGTCCTGAGAGGCTGATGCTTCTGCTTTCTTTCTTGAGGACTCCCCTCTAAGAGAGAAGAATAACTGGTGTAACTGAATAGATAGCTGGTAAGTCCCATTTGTAGCTCAGTGAATTGCCAGAACAATACACAGCAGCTGAACTATACCTGTGAAACTGGTATTCCACAAAAAAAGTCTATTAAGTCTATTTTTATTCCATAAAAAGTCTACTAGCAGGATACCACCTCGAAACCAATTTAGGTGCAAAACTATATTAGGAGTAAAAATTATAGCAAGCATTAGGAGATAATATATAGATATTAACAGGCTGAGAGTATTCAGTGAGCAGACAAAGGGGCAATCAGTATCCCACACCTGAGTGTTTTGAACAGGGTCAAGTTCGAAATTCAAAACCTGAGCTAGAAACCATAAAAGATCCAGAGCTAACAAAGAACTGGACTTTGGGAGTGCCTGGTCCTCGGGGCGATACCTCAAACTCCGAACAAGGAGTGCAGGCCTCCAGGAGCCTCTACTGCCCAAGTGATACACCTCATGAGGACTTCAAAGCAAGCTTGAATGCAGTCAGCCACAAAGCAGTGAATCACACGAAGTCAGACCAAACCTGCAAAGAGCCAGCCAGCAAGAGAGTCTAAATCCCATCTCTTACCGTTCCCTCGGTCCTTTCTGACCACTGGATATCTGAAACTGTGTAGTACAGCCTCCCAAAGACAGGAGCTCCCAAAGGGTATGTATAAAAGGTCAACCTTCTCAGCCCTTTAGAAGGCAAGGTTCCTCTGAATGTGTGCTGAAGTAACATCCCACAGACATAGGAAGTAATAGAATACAACATACACACGCACACAGTGGTACAGTATCTATCAAGTGGGAACACATGAGAATTACAAGGCAACTACTTAAAGTATTTCAGGATCACAAGTCAGGATCTGGATGCCCATATTTCATTAAATTCCCTGTTTCAATGCTTATGCCTACTTTCAAACTATCCAGCTGTACTACTTTAAAGTGCATAGTTGTACTACTTTAAAGTTCTGAACCCGGAAGGAGACCCCACCTGGAGCACTGTGTCCAGCTCCGCAGTCCCCAGCACAAGAAAGACATGGACCTGTTAAAATGAGTCCAGAGGAGGTCCACAAAAATCATCACACAGCTGGAACACCTCTCCTGTGAAGTAAAGATGAGAGTAAAGATGAGGGGAAATGGTTTCAAACTGAAAGACAGTAGGTTTAGATTGGACATAAGGAAGAAACCTTGTATGATGAAGGTGGCGAGGCACCAGAACTGGTTGCCAAGAGAAGCTGTCTTTGATGCAGTCTTTAAACTCTCTCTCTCATCCCAGAAGAGAAGGGAGAGAAAAAAGAGAGAGAGGCTCATGGACTGGAAAAAAAGTTAACCAGCCATTGAAGAAAGAGGCCTGACCCCTTCCACCCCTCAGCTTTTATACTCATCATGATGCAGATGCGGTGGGATGCCCTGTTGGTCAGTTTTGGGTCACCTGTCCTCGTCTCCTCCTCCCCACAGGTGCAACATCTCTATGCTCTTCTGCTTCTGACTTTCCAACTTGGTACATAACAAATTAGTTGACCTTGGTTCTTTTAGCAATAAGTATATGTAAGAGCCCCTCTGCATACCATCCCTTCTATAAACTATAAACATCAGGTGTTATCCGCTAGAAGCAGATATGCTGTTAATTTCAGAGTTTGTTAGAAGAAACTTAACTGAAAAGTGAAATTACTGAAAACAAAATTGGTTCTGTTCTGCCTCAAATCAGGATATTGCCCCATCCCTGGAAGTGTTCAAGGTCAGGCTGGACAGGGCTTTGAGCAACCTGATCTCGTGAAAGATGTCCCTGTCCACGGCAGGGGGGTTGGACTAGATGACCTTGGAAGGTGCATTCCAACCCAAACCATTATAGAATTCTAGGATTCTTGAATTACAGAAATAATTGCCCTTAGGGGAAATTCCGTCACTTCTTATGCTGAAGACTCTACAGCTGAGAAATAAAACTGGCTTTTTTGTCATAAAACAAATATCTTCCAAGTCACAGATTTCAGAGTATCCTGAGAGAGAAAGGCTCAAATCCCATTGAAATATAATGGGAGTGAATGTCTGAATTCTTCTAAAATGCAGCAGAATTTGAGTGCTTACATCCAATCAAAATGTAATGAGACTTGAATGCTTAAACCCCACAACCTGATTGAAAATTTACCCTCAGTGTTTCATGTGATCACGAGGGCAGGTGGGACTTTGAAAACATATCATATTATACCTCAACTAGCTGAGTGGAAGCTACATTTAATTCAATAACTGATTATCCCAGAGTTTTCACCTATAGGATTATTTGTTGGGGGATTTTTTCAACAGAAGACAAAATTGCTGGACCATTAGTGTTACATAATTAGCAGTTCCTGCTTTCTTCCCAGCAGAGAAGGTGCTGGGAATTTCACAGGGGTTGCATAAAGTTCTTTTATGTTAATAGGCTTTTCTGATTCTGCAAGCCCTAGCCACTAAACAAGGTCAAATTAAGCTAGCTAACCAGCTAGCATTAGCAAAAATCTTGAATTTGGCACAAAGAATTCTGATGACCCGACAGATTTTAATCAGGCCTATAATATATATACCAATCCTCTGGAAAACCAAACAACTAGTGGACGGAGGAAGAACGTGGGTGGCATCTGGTACCAATATGTGCAGAAAAAAACTCAACAAATACTTTCCGGGGCAGTCCAGGAAATACTTTCCAGCCTTTTACACATTTAGTAACTAGTTTTGTTGTCGTTTTGACTCGATGAAGGTGAAATGCACGGTATTGCCACAGGGTGGCTCATCTAGCCTGCAATGAAAGCCACATTTTCTGCTTACACAAGCAGCCAAAGCAAGGCAGTCAGGAAGCTCTACGGATCGCTACAGCCGGAATACACAGGGAAAAACTACTATAAAAAGAAAACCAGGAAAGGCACAGACCCAATTTTATTTCGGCTTAATCCTGCATAATTCCCCTCACTCCAGTGAAGCAGCAGACATTCCTGATGACTTTGTGAGTGAGCAGCGCCTTGTGACCTGAGGGCACCGAGCCCGCATTCCTCAGCAGCCAAAAATCCCACTGACTTCCTTGGAATTTCCGAGTGACCAAAGAAATGCAGCCTCACGCTTTGTTCCTGTACCTGCCTGCCCTGAGACCAAAAAAACACCTCGTTCTCTTCAAGGGATCTGGGACTGGACTTTTGCTTGATTGAGAGTGTCATGATGAAAACTGACCTCACTGTCATTGGAGGGGGCTGTTAAAAATTTTAAGTTAAGCTATACAATAAATGTCATGTCACAAACTGTCAGCTGACTAACAGACTGAAAAACATGCATGTATAACTATCAAATGTTTCTAGAGGTGAAAAAAATCTCATTTGTTTTTAAAAAGTAGCTTGGTGTAGGTAGAAAACTTTAAAAATAACTACTTACAATAAAAATTTTAAAACCCCCACAGAATACAAAACT
>JAHREE010150435.1:17655-40348 GCA_033628505.1 Tringa tobata
TGGTTTTCGTTTCGTGTTTCAGCACCGTTAAGGCGCGGGGAAAGGCAGGCAGCGTAAGCGCATCTCCCTGGGGAATATTTGGGGTCCCTTCAGAGTTGTTTGCAATGTGGTGACAGTCTCCTCAGGGCAGGAATTGCCCCCTCCCCCCCGTGTGTGTATGTGTGAGGTTTGATAAACAGGCCCCGATTTCGAGTTCGTAAACAGGTGAAATACATCACTAAGTGACCCGAGTGAAGTCGGGGCCAAACGGGTAGTCTTTTTGTAAAAGTCCTGTAAGCCCCAAGCCAGCAAATTGCCTCTTTCATCAATAGCCCACCGGTTCTTCAGCAGGCGTTCCACGGCAGCGCCGAAATCCTGAACAGCAGAGGTGAGCCCCACTGTGTCGTCCAAATGGAGACATACTTAACATATATACACACATATTTATACATATATGTATATAGAGACATACCTAACCACAGCGCAAATAGTATTGCACAGCTAAAAGTCTTCTAAATCCAATTAGAACTGTTAAACGCGGGTTGTTTGGTTTCTAATCTATTACCCTTGAATGGTGTGTCTTAGGTGTTTCTCACTAAACATACAAACCATTAGCTTAAAAGGGTTTGGAGCCCCGATTAGCTGCAAGCTGAAGGCAAACCCTTTTTTAAGTGGTTTTATTGCAGCCTATTTGCTTTGCCTGCAAAAAAGGGAGGTGGCTGTTGTAAACACCCTGGAGGATAAGTTAGTGTCATGCTGGTTTGTAGCATGTGACTGTAGGGTTCCTGGGACTCTGTCCTATCCCATTTCAGATTTAGCCGGTCGGTACTTCCAGCAAATGTTCTCCTCTGCTTTATTTCACTGTAATTTACAGTTGGGAACCAAACTAAACTAAATATGGGTTCTGAACAGGAAACAGATTTCTTATGAAAAGTAAAGCAGATATCAAGACAGGGAAGAGTGTGGAGACTGGATTAGGTGTCTCTTAGGTGTTGTGAGTGATCTGTTTGTTGTGAAAATTGATGTTGTGCAATGATTCTCCTGGTTTAATGCAGTGACACGTGAGACCAGTCGGCAGTGAAGCTTGCTTAGTAAAAGACTGTGTACTGAAATCTTCCCTCCTTGCTGCGCCCGTGTAAGAATGAGTGATGTGTTTTATCAGATTTCTTTCTGTTGTGTGAATCGGCAGTAAACTTCTATATTCATAAAAATGCTTGAGTGCTAAGGTTATGCCCCTCATTTGAGCGTTGTAGTCTTTTTCTGATGTAAACATCAGAAAGAAAATGCCTTTATAAAGTGCAAATTAATGTGATTTTAAACCGTGTTGTGATTCATAGCATGTAATTATTTTAGATATTTGGCAATTGTGATACCTTTACAGTTTAAGATGGATTTACATACATACATATGTATTTATGAGTCTGGTAGGTTCTAATGTAATATGTTTGTATGTTTCTTTTTCTGTTTTCTTGACACACACACAAAAAAATCAAATTAAATGACATAGGGGGTGTGCTCTCTGCTCACTTGACCTGATGCTACTGTTACTCTTCAGAGTTACAGGAATCTGGCTGTACCATTGGTAGTATGAGCCCCTTTTTATTTATCTATAGGTATATTTACTGTCTCACATTGAGTCAGTTTTCGAAGCAGATACTGTGATCGTCTGGCAGAGTACAAAAGAAACTAACCCAGAAAGTGTACCCTGGGAGCAGACCTAATGAAGTCCAGCTGCTAATAAGCGTTCAGTCAGTGCCAAATTACTGCTAGTTTAACATAAAAGCTGCTGAAGCATGTATAGTGTAGATGTGGGATTCTTAACACCAAGTGCTTTATGGATCTGTTTGTAAAGCACTGTTGAGCTGTATTGCTTGCCCATAGTGCCCCAGCCTTTCAGTAATGCACGTGCATTTAAGAGTAGTAGTAAACGTGTAAATGCGCGTGCATTTAAGAGTAGTAGTAAGTGTGTAAGTTCTTGACTGGCATTTCACTTTAAAGAAAGAAGTTCTAGAAAAGACACTTGTTCGTAAGTATTGTAGCTGGTGAAAATGCTGTGGTTTGTGATGGGTTTTTGGTTTTGTGGGTTTTTTTTTCCAAAAAGTGCTGAAAAGCACAGGCTTTTTTTTTTTTCTCAAAATTCCCTGAACACCTGGGTGAATTTATGGGCCTACTTTTCTCTCCTGGTTCAGTTTCATAAAGTTACGCAGCAGAAGATAGCAACCACTCTTTTTTTAAATTATTTTTTTTTTTATTTACAGATCCTTCAATTTGATAGAAACATGGACTCAATTGGGTTTTTCTGTTTATAGGGACTTAATCTCACACTTGCCAGGAGTATGGCTGGGTGGGGCATCCTTTAAGGGAATGCTCTTAATTCCATATGCTGGTAACATGGAAGAATCATTGAAATAGCAAGTGAAAAAGGAGTTACCTTGTTCAGTGTTTTATGCAGATGAGGATATTGCTAGAGAAAAATCTGCAGAGAATACTTCTGTCGTGGTATTTCTACCTTTATTAAAAACATTTATTGCAGAGTTTATTGCTTGAGGCAGAAAACAGATGCGCTTACTGAGATGGGGTGGAAACAGGGATTTAAATTTTGGTGTCTCAAGTTATGCGAGGCTGAAGCAGGTCAGCTGTGTGACACGTTGGGGTTAAGTCACACAACCAAGCACAGGACTGTGCTGCAGTAGAAGCTGCTGGATGGTCCAAATGCTGCACCCGACCAGTAAAGTCGGTCAGCAGGGGTTTATGATACTGGCACTTCTGCTGCCTCGGGTGATGCTGAGTGTCCAGCCTCACCCCGTGGTGAGGCAGAGGTGCTCCCAAGGAGTCACTGCCAGTTTGAAATTGTTCTCGGGGCTCAAGTTCCCCGAGCTTTGTGACATACAGAGTGTGTGGAGATATCCCTGTGTAGTTGAATGGATGGGGAAGTTTGGGGTTTTTTTCCTTCACTGAAGGAATTCTTTCAGGAGCATTTTTTAGTCTTTCTTGTTGGTGCTGGTTCATTCATACCCATTTCCTTATTCGTGTTCTCTAAGGTTTATTTAGAGCAAGAGAGCGAAAGCATCACTTCACCCTGGTAATTAGGAAACACATTTGGGGTTTGCTCCAGTAGATGACGTTGCATTAGTGGGAGAAGGAATTTGGCAGGAAATAAACCCCCTTGTGTGCCGGCTTGTCCTTGGATATCAGAGGGGCTGGGGGCGGCGTAGATTCTGAGTGATGCCCCATTCAGTGCTACAGGCCCGCTCACGTTCAACGTGTCCAACTGTCACGACTACGGACGCACAACAGCGTGATGCACCTTCGGTCCAGCTGCTTTCAGAGAACTAGCACGGCCAGATTTAAGGAGTTTGGCCACATTCAGTGAGAACTCTCACGGCCAGGTTAACCTATGGTGCAGTTTATTGAGGCAACAGAATTGCAGGTCCTTTTGGTGATAATACGCCGTCTGCAAAGCATGTCTAAGTAATACAGCAGCATAAAACAACTCAAGTAATATAGCAGCGTAAAACAACTCTATATAGAGATTTATTTTTCCCAGGGAAGCACTCCATCCACCAGTGTATGGATCTCACCCAGTAGGTGTCCCTCTGGGGGGAAGAGAGGCTCAGCCTGTTGACTGGTTCCAGATGTTGGCGATAGTCCGTGATGGTGTCATCCTGACTTGTCTGTGATGGTATTTTCCCTAACATCCCTGCATTCTTAAGCCATCTTTATGCTACTTTTTATCTTCCAGGAGATTGAGTGGCTCAAGTCATACATACCTTTTTTAATGATTGGTGTAAAATGTCCTCGTTTCGCATTTAAAGGTATAGACTAAGAAAAATTCAGAGCGCAGACTCAGTGAAGGATGGTCGCACCTCAGAGGCGGGTAGCTTTTAGGTTGGAGGTGTGTTTTGATATTACAATGACATTATAATAAGCAAAGTTCAACCTAAGGACAGGATTTTTACAAAAAATAAGAAACTGCTGGCTCGGGGCAGCAACTGTGCAGTCTGTCAGTGTTCATAGTACCGTAACTTCCCATTCCCCACACTGATGCATGGAGTTTGGCTGCGGTATCTTCACACCACCCCGCTCTCCGTGCTGGGTTTTTTCACCCTGGATTCTGCCAACTCCAAGGTTGCAGGTTATGCATAAGGAACTATGGTGGAATATGTTCCTTGCATGTCAACTGCACTCCCCCCTGGAAGTTTCTTCAATGCTCTTACCTCTTTCTGTTTCAAAATGTGATGTTTTAAAAGGTGAATATAACTGCTGGACAGGGCTTAGAAAATAGTTATCCCACAGGTGATCGATTATATGTATGATGTGAATCAGGTTGATGGTTTCCCATTTCACAGCCACCCACAGCCATGGTTGATTGGGATACTCTTGGGTGAAACAGGTGGTGACTCACTTCCTATTAACCCAAAGAGGTGGCATCTAATTCATCTCGTGTAAGAGCTCTTCTTTGGGTACTTTGTTAAAATGAGGAGATGGTGCCTTTTTTTTTTTTGGCTGTTTGATAGTGCTGTCTTAATTGTCTTTTGCTTTCTTTAGAAATGTGCACACAAAAGATTAATTTTGGCTTGAAATAGTTTTCTTGAAGAAAAAAATAATATCAAATCTTTTGTTTATCTTCCTTCCCTGAACTTGCTTTTCCCATTTTAATCTGCTGGAAGGGAAAACTAGTTGCTATTACAACCCTGCTTTTGATGTGCGTGCTTGTAAAACTTAATTGCTCCTATTCAAGCTACGGAAAATGTGCCCGGTTAATGTCATTACGAATGTCTGTAGCATTGTATGCAACAGAGTTGTTTTGAAAAAATATTTTGCTTTGAAAACAGATCCACTATGAATATGGAATATATGCAAATATGTTTTCACCTAAGTTGTTTACTGTGTTGTCTTTTGATGCATGTCATCCATATTGTCACATGCACGTTTGGCTCATGTAGTCTGTTTTTTACTGAGGCAATTCTGGGACAAGCCTTTGTACTGTTTATACAACAGCTTCTTAGATAGGCCTAAAGATTGCTGACTTTTTCAATAAAATAAAACAGCACTTAAACCACAAAGGACAAAACGATTTTTCTCGTTTGTAATCTTACTTTAACTTTCTCTCATTTTAATTTTAATAGCTGTGGAAAAAAACTCCTGTAAAGCTTGTCTCAAATATAGAGATACAGTTGTAGAGCAGCTTTTATGTGAAGCCAAATTCCTCGTGAAAATATTTAATCATCAATACTGCTATACCTCAGTGCTGATATAAGTTCTTCCAAAGTGGTATTTTAGTGTTGCTTTCGCTTAAAAATTACAACGTTCTCTGTCTTTTACTGCAGGTCGTGTTCTTGACAAGATGAGAAATCATGGCTTGTACAGTGAATGAACCTTAAACTCCTGGGCCAAAAACTGAAGTTGTTTTCATGAAGGATGGCAACACCGTACGTTCCTGTTCCTATTGGAAGTTCATCATCCAGCTTTACAAACAGAAACCAAAGAAGTTCTTCTTTTGGGAGCATCTCGACGAGCTCCAGCTCCTCAAAAGGACAGCTAGAGGACTCTACAATTGGTAGTTTTAAAAAGATGAGCGTGCCTGACCAGACTGGTTCTACGTCATCTGTGTGTGGTAGTCCACTTGTTAGGACTAAATTTACAGGTCTGGATACATCCATGGAATACTGTACTCAGCCCATGGACGAAATAGAGCAGAATACAGATTCCAGGAGCTGGGAAGATCGACCATCCACGCCTACTATACTGGGCTACGAGGTGATGGAGGAAAGGGCAAAATTCACTGTAAGTTTTGGGGATTAAGTTTTTAGTTCATCCTGTAATGACAAGATAATGATTTCATGTACTTTGCGTTCTTTTTCATGAGTTAATCTTGCCGTTCAGGGATGTTGGAGTACTTTACCAATAGCAGTTTAGCTTCAAAGTACTGCCATCTGACAGGAATTCCCATTCCCATTGGACAGGTGGGAAAATTGAGACTGAGAAGCAGTCTTTCCTGTAAGTGCGTAAGTGGAACAGAAGGATTTCATTCTACTTCAGGTATCAATTTTTGCTGGAAAAGTCAGGAATTCCTTGCAAAGTTACAATTCCTTGAGAAATTGAACTTCTAGAAGTTCTGCATAGTTAAACATCTTAAATAAAATGTAGTCTTTTATTTCAAATGAATGGTAAAAGGCACTCTGATACTTGCCTTTTACAGTTATTAGTAACATACAACATCCACATTAAAGCTCAAATGTAGTTTACAGCTTCTTGCATTGCTAGGTTTAGTTTCTAATAAGGGGAAATCTGTTCTGAAAACATCAGAGTGAGATTTCACATAGGCAGTATCTCATGACAGAACACCAGCTTAACTGATGTGTATTGATTTTTCTCAAAACCTACTGTAGCTGGCAATTCAATTTTTTTACATGCCATAAATATATTAAGGCATTTGTTTTTGTGGATGTGGTTGAAACGTTTCTTTGAGGTAATTCAGCAATACTCGTGGGAGTGATGGGAGCTGTTTGTTACTAATTATTAATCATCTTACTTCAGGAGAGCAACGTTAATCACAAATAGGTAAGGAAGAAATAGCAGACAATGGTTTTTTTTCCTCTCCTGTTTCCTATTTTCCCAGAAAAGCGTGGAAGCTAACACCCTTACAACAGTTCAAATACTAATAAAATCAATGAAAAGAATTAAACAATGCTGCTTTTTAATTATTCGAGAGTGAAGATACCTTGTCTAAGTTTTTCACGCATGGTAGCTTAAAAGAAGAACCAAAATTCTTTGTAGATTAAAAGATTTTTTTTTTAATAATACCTTCAAAACTAAACCAGTTACTAGTATTGTTATATTGACACAAGTTATTCTGAAAATATGCCAAGGCATATTCCAGTGTGTGCATGTAAGGTGTTCCTCAACTGCAGTTAAAATAGAGTCAAAGTTGTGTATTTATGGAGAAGGGCAGGTTACAGTACAAATGAAACATTCTTCACCATTAAAATGCTTGGCTGCATTTTTGGTTCTTTCTGAATTCGCTTCTTTTGTTGCTCTGTGTGTTTCTGAAAGGACATAATTAACTGTTTGTTTTCAGTTGCATGTTGAAAATAAGCTTGCTATTGTGCATTAAAACCAGCAAGTAATTAGTCCTAGAAATTTTGGTTGCTTCTGCAACACAAAGTCAGTGAGATGGAAGACAGTGGAAATTTAAATTGAAATAGTCTCTAAAAGAGAGAAGACTCAATTGCTGAAGTTTTTTTACTGCTTGTTAGCACATCTCAGAGTTCCCAAAAACATGAATCTGAATTGTTTAAGCTGGGTGATGTGCTAACTTCAGAAGTTAAATGTTAATGTGTGTTGGAGTACGTGTCTGAAGCTTATGGGAGAAAAAAAACTAGGCTGAGAAACATCTCTGTTTGTAAGCAGTTGGTCTCAAATGAGTTGGCAGTCCTGGAATGTTCAGTTAGTGCTGCTTTTTTTTTTTTTAAGCCAACTAGAAATGATAATGAGATGCTGAATCAGCTAGAGATTGTTATTAAATATTGGCATATTTTCATTGAATATTTTGTATTTGTGGAATAAGGCAGTTCAGGATTGACTGGAATTACTTGACTTTGTTGAATTCATTTGCAGTTTTTTCCCGAAACATTGTGTGAAGGAACTAACAGTTGGCTTTGTAATGATCTAGTTTTTCTTGTTTACTAATTACAAATCTTAAAAAGAAAAAGAATCGAACCCAAAACATTTTTCAAAATTTGCAAGAAAACCAAAAGTGTTTGTTTCAGGTTGACCATATTTTTTTTTCTCTTTTCTGACTTGGCTGGTAAACATAAGCTGATTGCGCTCCTTAGAACCATAATTTGTAAAGACTTTTTCTTAAAGTTTTCTAATACTTACTTGGAAACCATTCAAAGTGAGGGTCAGACTAGCTTGGTTTTTTCATATGTGCATTTGTAAGCAATATCTTTGCAGAACTTTTAGTAAAATAAAAGAAAATGATAGAATACTGATCAGTAAGTAAATCAGCGAGCACGTTCCAAAGCTGCTTGTTCTATGTGTTACTCTGTACTAGCAAAGAGTCTTCACAATTTTATATAGCAGTTCTGCTTTATGAAGTGTTTGTAAAATAAAACTGTTCATACTTTTGATATGACAAGAAAGCTAAAACATTTGGAGATCATTTATGCAGAGAATGTAGGACAGAAGAATTACATTTTAATGCTGGCTTCACAGGCATGTCTGGCAGCATGAATTTTAAAAGTTAATAGCTTTTTTGTTAATGACTGAAATAGTGCCTCTGTTACAGTACGTGGCTTCCACAGATGCTGCTGCTTGAAAGTGAAATTCTGTGTTGAAGAAGTAGATAAAAGAAATACTTGCTGAAAAATTGCTTTTAATTTGCACCATAGTTATCTGTGGCTTGTGTAACTGTCTGCAACTTAATACATTATAGAATACAAAAGGTACAGAAGTTGGCTGTCACTGGAGTTATCACATGCTGGGGCTGCAACAAGAAATACATTTATCACTGAAACAACCTGCTCTGAAATACTGGGAAAGATTTTACTATGTAACAGATTAGAAAATGTTTTGCCTAGAATTTGGTTAAATGCCTATAAGGGTTTGGCTGTCACTATGATTCCAAAAGTATCTTTTTTTCCCCTGTATTTTATTTAACTAGAGAACACCTAGAGTGTGAAAGCTAACCCAGTACAATTGCACTGCCTTTTTTAATTTATATTGGAAAATGTAGGGTTGGTGACATAAGACCCTTTCTTTCCTACACACTACGTAATATTTTCTAGTTAAAATTTTGTGCTGTTAGATTCATTGTGTTCCGGCATTAGAGTATTAGTCCTCCTAAAAGGTAATTGATTTTTTTCTTTAATTATAACTATTGTTGTTATTGTTTTATTTATGTATCCATTTCCTTTTAAATAGGAGAATGGTACTGCTGTCCTGTTGGCTTGCTAAATCTTGATTTAAAGGATCCATTGCTTCAGTTCTACAGTGCTAGTGTAATGGTTCTGATGCAGCTATCTAGGGAAGTGGTCATATTCTGTCTGGAAAGATAAAACCTAATGTTCAAGACAAATGAAACCTAAGGAGGCTGTTATTTTTATCCTGCATCGCTTTTCCTTGTGAACCAAGTCAGATGAGACATTTTAAAACAATATAACACTCTCAGTGACTGGTTATTACGGTCATCTTAAAGACAAATTAGCCTCAAGGACTGATGGATAAAACCATAATTCAGCAAAGATTAAAGTGGATCACTAAAACATACTTCACTTACCTCTTTGATAATTGAGAATTGGTTTTTGCTGGGGAAGAAATCTGGATGCAGTTTCACAAACCCTTTCTTACAGTCAGAAAATAGATTTAGGAATTATAGAGACTCCTTCCTTAAATTTTGAAATTAATTTATACTGTTTGTACTGATAATTAAGCTTTAAAAAAACCCACCCTCCAATTAAGGATTCTTTTCTTATCCACGAGTCTTGTTTCATTAAGAAATAAAGGATAATATCAGCCTTCCAGCCAGTGCAGTGTGAAGTTCTGAATATTTTTCTGGTATTCCTGTTTTTCCACACAGGTATACAAAATACTGGTAAAAAGAAGTCCAGAGGAAAGCTGGGTGGTTTTCAGACGGTACACTGACTTCTCCAGGCTTAATGACAAGGTGAGAATTCTACACTGGTAAATATCTCTTTCATGTTTCATTTTCTTTGTGTCTCACATTTTTGTCGCTTTTTTATTTGCTTGCTTTTTTTTTTTACTGCATTTAAAACACATACTCTATTAATGAAAACATATTGATGAATAAAAAAATGTTTCCTCATTTTTTTCAAAGATACACGAAATAACTACAGCTAGTGTAAAGAAGGTATTTCTTCACCTGAAGTTGTTAATGTGCTTCATATTTTATATTTATTCCTAATCTATGTGATAAAGGAAATTAACTCTTTAATAGTTGTATCCCCTGCATGCAAATACAACTAGGGGCACATGCCTTTTGCAGGAATGATCCAATAATATTTCAGTGTAAAATACTCTGTTTTTTTCATGATCAAACTGAAGTTCCGTGACCATAAATTCTTTAGATGTTGGTCAGTCTTCAGTTGTTTTCAGTGTCTTTGAAGTGAATTGTGAAATATTATATGTTTAAAGCTGAAGACAGAGGTGCCAGGTAAATAGGCATTCTGGTTCAGCAACTTACTATTTTTAGAACACTAGAAAACAAATAATATTTCTCTAAAGAACACAAGGGTTTTTTAATGGGTAAATACCGTTTGGCTATCCCAGTTACCATTATTTTTATAGAAGCATTGAAGTAGAAAAGCAGAATCATACCGTGTCCTACTCTCTACTCCTAAGAATAATCTTTCACTGCAAGTTAAACGCGTTTCCTTCATGTTCGAGCTTGCAGCTTTTTAACACTCCCTATTTTTTACCCATAGTAAGGGATTTTTGGTATACCTTTTCTTCTCTGTGGATCAGTGTGCCTAAACAGCTAAGAACTTAATTCTGCTGAAATGTTTTATATGGGCTTGAACTTATATATTTCTCTGGGCTCCTGGTTTGACACATTTAGGTGTCTTTTAGGTTACCTTTAAAACATCAGTGCAGTCTAAAACTACCACAGATCATTGAATATGAATTAGTTTAGGGATTCCTTTCTGAAGAAATTTCTGTGTTTTAATTCAATCTATTCTAAATGGAGGAATGACTTGGTATTGGCAAAAGCTTAACTTCTTTTGAGGTGATGGTGTTCTGGGGATTTCAACTCAAATCTCAGAAGTCAAGTCGTATAACAGTTTGTGTTTTGGTTGGCTGTGTCAGATATAGGCCAAGAACTGGCTTACATGCATTGACTTTTAGTGTGGTGATCAGTAGTTTCAAAAACTAAAATGCCACAAAATAGATATTTAGATTTTACAAGTGAAGTCCTTAGTCTTTGCAGTCAAATCTTTGACAGAAATGTTTGGCTTTTAAAATGATTTATAAGTATTAGGATTTCTGTTTAAAAGGAAGCACTTTATTTTTCCTTTGTGCCACTGACTGAATCTTTTTCATCTCTCAGTATACATCTAAACTTTTACTTTGTTCCTATTGTGTAATTCTTTAGAAGCTTCGGAATTACAGTCCATTTCAGTTCCTGGAGCTGGCATTTCTGTGCTACGACAAGCGTGACCTCTTATAAACTGAAGAGTAAATGGTTATACACAGGCATCACTGGTTCAAAAGGCTCGGTGCAACACTTGCAACTCCTTGCTTTCTTACGACAAATACAGACATGAAGTTGCATGCATATTTCCTTCAAGGATTTTCTGTACCCTATCCCACAGAAATCCAATGTAAACAAGAGAAATATGCTGTCTTATAAATCCTTTTCATCACCATCCTTCGTGAGGTTGGTGGCAAATTATTCATTCTCTGAAATGGTATTAGAAACTTGGCATTAAATGCCAACTGAATTGAACAATTGATCAGTTTGAAGTATTAAGAGGAGGAATGGCTTTTCAGGAAGATCAGGTGAAGACAAAAACACAGTATGTTTTGTACGTGTCAGGCATATACTTATTCACAAGTCCAAACTGATCAGAGTTGGATTTTGGCTAAAAATAGAGAACATGTGAGAAAAGGGACAGTGTCACGCTGGGGGCTTGTGAAGATAAAATCAGGACTGGAAGAATGAATGCAGCTCAGCTAACTAATAGAAGTAGCTAGTGAACTTAATAAGAATATTTTTTATTTGCTGTGGACTCTCAATGAAAATAAATACGGCAAAATAGATAGCAGTAGGATCCTAGAAAGTATTTTGGACTTCCACTACTTTCTGAAATTTTTTTACTAAGGAACATCTAATAAAGTAGAAATAAAGAGTAAAAATGCTCAAAACCATGAACTCTCCTTTTATGAATGAAATCAGTAAGTGCAGCTGCAGGGTAAGACCTGAACGTATTTCAAGTGTGAGGAATGAGTTTGCTGATTGTCAAAGCTATCTACTTTCCAGGCAAGGAGAAGTTTCTGGAAACTCCATACCTACTGAAAGAAAACAAATAAAAGATGATGGCAAGTAATCCAATGTAAAGGAAAGATGAGGCATTGCCAGTATTGGGCACAAGAAGCCACATAGTGATCTCAAAGTCAAAAGTAATCACACACACACACACACACACACACACCCCAAAAAAAGACACCAACATAAGGGGAGTAGTACAGACTTCTAAAGGCTAAGGCAGAAGTGCTAAGATGCAAGATGGACTGTCACAGGATGCTAAGAACAATAGGTAAAGTTCTATAAATGACTAGAGACAGAAGTAAGGGAAGGAGGCAGTAGAATAACAGCTGCATTACCGGAGAGCAAACAAGCCAATAGCCACTGATACAGCAAGGACTGAAGTACTGTCTTTTGCTGTAATGTTAACAAAAAAACCTTAATCTAAGTGGATTTTGGAACATGACAGAATTTGAGGAGTTAGGAGCAAAGGCTGAAATACAGACATTTGGCTAGATGTGTGTGTTTTGTTGAAGAACTCCTAGTGGATTGGAGAAGTATGTGAAGAACACTCTTCTGTCCCAAAAATGATGGGAAAAGAACTTTGTAAAGTTTATTACTATGCTGGTAAAGATGCTGAACAAATAATGAAATGGCCAGTCTTAGGAAGTTAACCATTTCTCTCTGAGACTGTGCCTCGTGTGACCTGTATCATCTGCCAGGTGATGATGTAGGGATGAGACATCTAGAAAAGATGCTGGATTCAAGAAGGTGATCGCAGCCAGCATAACTTGCCTGACCCACGATTTTTCCTGCTATGTTTGAGCAGTGTTCAAGAAAGAATGCCCCAGGACTGTGCTGTTGAAAATTAGTCTGCTGACAGCAGCTAACTTTCTCATACTCTCTTCATCCACAAAGGAGTAATCTGTAGGTAGGCGTGCTCTTTCCTTCGAAATAAATTACGTGATCTGCATAACCAGACAAGTGAAATTACCATTAAGCAGAAATCCGTGTGGTTGAACAGCTTTCCCAGCAGTGGTTAACTATGATCCCCTCTACAACTAACACAGGAACTCATTTTGTCATCTTTTCTGAGTTCGTTTCTGTTCAGTATTTTATTAAGAGGGGGTTATGGAGCAGAGAGGATATTTACATACATGGTGTTAATGATACCTTGGTAAGAGATGAAGGAACTTTGGATGACCAAAGATAAACTAAAAATGTCAAGAAGAGGCTAATATCAAGATGAAATTCAGTAAGAGGAAAACATATACTTAAATAATTAAATGCATAAATAAAGAGCAAGGCTTTGACAATAAACCATTCTATAAACAAGAAACTAGTAGTTATCATGGGCTATTTGAATATACAATGCTTGTGATGTTAAAGCTCCCTTCTTGTGCTGTGGAATGGTACTTAGATGAGCAAGAGTGATCCACTAATGTGGTTCTTCCTTTAATTGTGTAGGGAGATTCTAGCTGAAATACAGTATCTGTTTAAACTTTTTAAAAACTTAGTCTGCTGAAAGAGCTATCCATTCCATTAGCCTTTTCCAAAAGTCTATAAAGAGCAGTTAAATAAAAAGAGCTTATTGTCTGAAGGCTTAAATTTTGCTGTGCAATGTTCAAGACGCTCACTGAAAAATTACCTTGCAGCTGTGTAGATGTTGAGAGCTAAACTGTTTTCAAGGGAGATTCTGGAATCCCTGTCACTGGAACATTCATCTGAATATCTTAGGTTGATGCAGTACATCCCTGGCAGAAGCTGGCTTGATCCTGTCTTCAGAAAAAGATGAAAGAATTCTTCTGGCAGTTAGGGTAACGTTAGATTTTCTAAAACCTGGTTGCTTTTTCCTGCTGGTTGTAAATCCTCTTCGAGACTTTTGTGTCAAGCATCCCTTCTAAGAAAAGGCATCTAAAATTATTTTTTTTATGAAAGCTTTTTTTTTTATTTTCATGCGTATTAGAAAAATATTTAATTGGCATCCCTGGACAGATCCATCATGATATAATTTTATGATTCCATTCACTTGCCTATTTCTGAATTCAAAGAAAAATTCTAGGTATTTCTGATGTTGAGTATACCCTGGTACTGTTTAAGTAACTCAAAAATACAGTTTTGCATGTTAGTAGTAGGGTTTGAGCTGCATCCATGCATATTGAAATTTTAATATTCACTGTACAAGGAACTGCTCTTTACTAGAAGTGACTCAGGCCTGTGTTGTAATTCATTCTGCCAGACCTCCTAAAACAGACAAGTTGCAGAGTTGTAGGTCTGTAATGGGCTTTTATATATTTTATTTATATAGTACTTCTTATCCATGAGTACTTTAGAACCACTGAAATGCTTATTCATCTGATACCTTTTTATTTACATACGATTTTCTTATATTTACTGACTCAAAGGCATTAAGCAGCAGACTGAGAGACACTAATAACAAAGCAAAGGTTTTCATTCCTATTTTATAGAGTAAACTTAAAAGGTCATTTTCTTGCGTGAGGTGACGCAGCAAGTAATAGAACTGTGTCCACAATTTACACTATAATTTGGATTGTACTTATGATTGAGACTTACCTTGTGCTGGAACTTAACAGAAGACAGAAAGATCCTGTAATTCTGAGTAAAGTCAGCGCCTGTGTCAAATCCAGTATTTCATTAAGGCTTTTTTCTTGGTTTTCTTCATTTGGCTTTGATTTCTATTTCAGCTAAAGGATATGTTTCCAGGCTTTCGGTTGGCTCTTCCACCAAAGCGCTGGTTCAAGGATAATTATAATCCTGACTTCTTGGAAGATCGACAGTTGGGACTACAAGCATTTCTGCAGAACCTGGTAGCTCACAAAGATATTGCTAACTGGTACGTGATTAAACTTTGCTTGTGGATTGGGATTTTTTTGGTGTTCAGACTCCAGACTCCTCATCTAGGCTTCTAGACACTAGCGGTTTGTCTTTGAGCAACATAGTAAGGAATTTCATTAATGTTCATGTTGTGTATTTGGTCATTATGTGAATTATTTGGTTTCCTATTACATTAGTTCTATCTTAACCTAAGCAAAAATGGGGAATTGCAGTATTTTGAGTATTTTGAATTGTACATGGTTAACCACTAAATAAAACTGTAATATTTAAAATATTAGACAAATCCCATGTTTACCTAAAACTTTACTTATGTGTGCTGAATGCAGAATTGATATATTGTTAATTTATTTTAAGATTAAATATTAGGCTCCTGTAATAGAAAGTACCTGCTCTGTTATGTGATTAGTTCTTAAAATGTGTACTAAACTAAAGGTTTTTAATTTACATTACATGATAGTAATAGAAATACCTTTATAGATTGCTTTACATGAGTAAATGTAAATTACAAATCAAAAAAGGCTGAAGAGTCTAAAAAGCCTACTGTGTTTAAGCAACAAAGTGCAGGAGTCTCTTTGAAGACTATCCTTTTTTCATACGAAGTGGAAGATTCTTCCAAAGCTGGAAGATGAGCAGAACATAATTCTGGCAAATAAAATGTAAAATCATTTTAATATAGGCAAGCAAGTTGCTAGAGGCAGAGCAGTTAGTTCTAAAAACCTTTCCCAACACCAGAAACAAAAAAGTTGTGCGATTGCTGTACCAAAAATTCTGAGGAATAAGTCTGAGGAGCTGTATTCACCTGAAACTTCGTTAAAAATGAAGAGTAAGAAATTCTGTAGAGCAAACAGCATTTCCTCAAGAATTTTAAAAGAACTAAAATGTAAAAGTGCTGACCCATGGTATGAGACTATATAATGCTCATATCTATTTTGCTTTTTAGTATAATGGCTATTACATTTAGCACATTTTTATATAGCATTTGACTGTTGGAGGCAAATTATGTCTGGGAGCTAGAGATTAGTAAGTAAGTCTGACTTTTGGTACTGCTTGTAATGAAAAACCCACAGTGGTAAGCAGGTAAATAAAAATAATCCTTGGAAAAGCAATAATATCTTTTGCAGAGGGAAATCTATCTGACAAGGAGTTATGAGGGAGCTCAGATAAAATGGTGGAAAGGCAAGGGGAAAAGGGTTGATGGAAATTTAGGGGTATTACATGTGGAATGCCGTACCAGAGTTACGGAGACCGATGTTAAGAATATCTGTGAAAGGGAATGACCACTGAGATCATGGAGTATTGTAGAAGGATCCCGAGGCACTGAGTGAATAACATTAAATTTCATGTCATGAAGTGCAAAATTACATACAAGTACATACAGAATCATAAACTCTGCTGTTTTTTACAACCTGGAAAATAACGATTAGCATTGATAACAGTTTTTCTGAATCAGTTCAGTATTCAGCAACGATGAAAAAGTTGCGTAAAAACTGTTGAAGAGGAACTTGAAAAGAAAAAAAAAAGTTGTTGCTGTGGGAATCTGAATTGCACTTCCACATAGTCCAGTGCTAAAACATAGCATTCAATTTCAAAAGAGGGTCTGCTAAAATTACAGAGAAGGCGAGCAAGAGCAGATGAAGCTACAGACACACTTCTCTGTAAGAAGAGTTGGGTTCCCTTCAGTCTGTCACCTTGGGAAAGGGCTGGCTAAACAGGGCGTATGAAATCATCAAGGGGATGGGGAAGGTGAGCAAAGAATGTTAATATCTGGGTGATTCACAGTCATCTCTCACTGTGTCACTCTTGAGTTGTGAGGCTTTGTTGTGAGATGGCAGAGACAGAAAGCTGAAATGGTTTCAAAAAGAAATTGGGATCAACCTGTGAGTTTCCCTGTCAGTGGCTGTTAAACATGATTATATGGGTAAAATACGTGGCTGAGAAGTTTAAGAACTTCCTGATTATTAAATTACACAATAATAGGTGTGCCCCAAAAAAGAAAGGAATTATTCTCCAAATGTCACGTCACGCTGCTGGAGACAGAATAGTGGACTGAATGGACTTTTAGTCTGCTTGAATAGATCTGAAGGCTTTATGCTTCATGGAATTGCAGCTAGTTTGGTATTTCAGCTAGCTTGTTTGTATCTTGATGATGGTCCGTGTTGGACAAAATGGTGTTTGTCATAATTTAAAGCAAAATAAACCCAAAACGTAACTTGCAGACTGCATCGCTCATCAGATACAAAAGGATCTTTAAATGTTTGTCGAATCAATTTTTATTTTGGTTTAGACAGTTAACTGAAATGTGTTTTTGAGGAAAACTCTGATCTTGGCTGTGTAAGGCTCTGCATGAAGATTAAGTTTATTAGAGAACTTTATAACCTATTGGTATGGATTATGTTCTAATTTTTTTTATCTGTGGAAGGTCTGGATTCATCAGGAAGTAACCAAAACTAGGGAGATCTCATCTGCCTGATATTTTTTCTTTTTATCCACTTATTAGAATAAAATTTGCTATTAATGAAAATTAATATTTGCACCTTACCTGAGCAGTGGTGAGCACCTGACCCTGCTTTCTCCTTAAAAGCTCACCATTTTCTTCTGCAGTTTTGCAAATAAGTCAAACTGCTTGGGTTGCACCAAAACCAAATAAGCATTTTATTTTTGTTTGTAGGGAAGTCTGTTTCATTTCTCTTGATGCACTGTACCCTCATTGAGACATATTGACAGTGGGAAATTTGCCCATCAGGGATAGGTGACCTCATTTGATAGACCTATTTTTTTTTTTTAAATAAAATTAGATTCACAAAGTAGTTTAAAGATAAAACGTAGGATGGGTGACTAAATTTAGAGTCTGCTTTTTAAGGATTTCTTGTCATATTTTTTTGCCTTGTATTAAAGATCTGGTGAAAGACCAAATTGAAATCCACCCACACAGTCTGCTGGAAAGTTCCCAAAAGTTTCCTACAACCCACAAAGTGGGAGGAAGAAGTTTAACCTGCTGAACGGAAGCGTCAGCGGGCTTTATATAGCTGACACAGCTCTCCTCTGCCTCCTCCCTGCGTTAGAAGCGGCTTAAAAGAAACTCAGTCAGTGGTTGAGTCTCATCAGGGATCCCCGTGTGCAGTGCTGCCCCCGTCAGCTCTGCTTAATTGGTGTAGAAGATCTCCATCATGCTTGTGAGGCAGAATTTTATCCTGTTTGTTAAATTAAAGGAAGAACTGCAAGACATGGAGGGGAGAGCAAAGGCAAAGCAGACTCTCAAGAGCCTGCAAATCAATGTTTGTGCCATCAAGTACATATTTTACATATAGAAACAATGGTTTTGGTGACCTGTGGCTTTAAGTTTCTTGACCTCCTCGTATAAAATAATGAATCTACAGCTTTCAGTTTCATGAAGTTTTGAAAACAATAGAAAAAGACACGTTTTTCTGCCAGCAGCTGTAGGGAAAACAACAACAAAAAAAAAGGGGGTAGTGATATATATCTGGGTACTTCTGCACATTTATTTTTCTGGACATT
The DNA here is from genome assembly GCA_033628505.1 of Tringa tobata. Lineage (NCBI taxonomy): Eukaryota > Metazoa > Chordata > Aves > Charadriiformes > Scolopacidae > Tringa > Tringa tobata. Next base: position 35,996 of record JAHREE010150435.1, read on the forward strand.
TCCTTTTTCACTCACAGGCGTTACTGCATGTTATGCTATTGTAACGTTGCCTTTTAATAACACAATAAAATGACTAGCAAAATGTAGAAATTAAATAATTTTAAAATGTTTGAATTGAGCTATGTGAATTAAAGATGAAGATATTGAAAAAAAATGGTCAGTGGAAGTGTTTCCACATAGTGAATTCTTCTGCATTAGGCATATGTGAGTTCATTCAGAATCTTTATGAAAGGAACAATTCACCCCTGAAAAAAATGGACTTGAGCATCGTGTTGGAAAAGGGTGACTTCAAGCAGATTAAATTAGAGAGGAAAAAAACCAACCCTGCTCTTCTTGAAAATGTACATTATATGCCTGAATAATTTTTCATTTGGTTGGAGGTTATGTTTTCTAATAATTTAACTAATGACTTGTTTACTGTCTATCATTTTTTGTGCCAATTGGAGTGATAATCTTGTTTTAAGTAGCAGACTGTTTTTATTATTTATTTGTATATGTGGGAGAAGCTGTTTTAATAGTACAGGTTTAGGCTATGGCTTGCACAGATCACTGATTAATGTAAAACAGTGGAGAGAGCTTGAAAAAGGAAGGTTTTATTGCATTTGTCACATAGATTAAGTGAGGAAAGGAATGATTATTATATATATAGAAGAATTTTTTTCAGGTTGGTGTAAAGAATGATGAGGTGAAAGTAGGTACCAAGAGAAGAATTCTCACCAACCACTGACCAAAAAAACCCATCTGCATCTTCACATGTGCAATAAGCACTGGAAAGCAGGCTTAGAAAAATCCAACAACAAAATCAAGGTTCAATATATTTTTAGATAAATATTCATTAGAGCCTTTCTAAAACTGAAAGTGATGGTATAATCAATGATTAGTGTTTGCTGAAGAAATTTCCTCATTTTGCTAGACGAAACTGATTAGATTGGTAGCTGGGTAAAAGTTTCCTTTCTTGTGTTTGTACTTTGCGTCTGCCTCAAATGTGGAGAATGAGCAGAAGGCAGAAGATTAGTTTCTGTGGCCCTCACCTTCCCACAGGCCTTAGGTGGAAGGAAGAGACAGGGAATTAGTTTGGATTCACATCTTCCTTTTTTCTTTTTTGCATTCGTTGCAGGAGGAGCTGGCTTAGAGATTTATAGTAGAGAGTGCAGGCACAGAATTGCTAAGGAGTTACTAATACAGTATTGTGATTGGAGATTATTTATAGAATGAATGCAACAGAGCAGGAAGTCTTAGAAAGGTGGGCGAAGGGACATGTTTGGAGAGTTTGATTGAAAAGTGAGCTAAACTTGGAAGACAGAATGAGCAAGATGCTCAAAGCAACCTGTAATAGACCCCACACGCTTCCCTCTTCTGGCCTTTGTAAAACAATGCCCAGAGGGGGGTGACAGCTGTTGCACAATTGTAAACAATTTTAAGTTGAATGCATTCGTTTGAAGTGTATGTTTAGAAATGCTATATAGCATATGCATGGCACATTAATCTTCTTACGTTGTATTCTTTTATAATGTATTCTTTTTTATCTATATGTGAACATATACTGTAGATATAAACACTATATACCGTATGTCAATTATGATTATGAGCTGAGCAAATGGGGACACATAAGCATGTTTCAGTATCCATGCTTAGTTCCACTGATATTTCGTGAAGGGGTCTGTATATGGATTTAAGCAGCATATTTTTTTCATCCATCTTTTGATATGTATTTTTCACCAGGAGAATTTTTCAAACCTCTTCAATACCGAAGTGATGAACTTGCTTGTAAGTCATCATGCACCAACAAATTCTATGAAGATTTGAAAAATCGTGTTCTAAATTATGTTCTGCTCTCTGTTTGAAAACTCCTCAGTGGACTTGTGCAATTTCTTAAGTCATATTTTAAATACTATCCCTGATTAACACATATAACTCAGGCTTAATAGTTTGTTGGGAGTAAATTCAAGAATAGATGCTTGTGTCCCTTAAAGAAATATTGATCATACTTAAGTGTTGTTGCTTTTTTGTACTTCAAGTAATTCAGTGTTTTGTTTGGTAAAGTCTTGCAGTGAGAGAATTCCTTTGTCTGGATGATCCTCCGGGTCCTTTTGACAGTCTAGAAGAGAGCAGGGTAAGTGCTATGTAATATGATGAAAGCAGAATGCAAAAGGCAGTAGTTGTTGTTAGAATATTGTAAAATCTGCTGATTGGTATGGAATGAAACACTTAGTTCTGTTCTTTCCAAAATCATGGATTTATTTCTGGAATGGATGTATTTCTACAACTGACACAGTTGAATTGGTGCACGCTGATAATCTCTGACCTCTGTACTTCATCCCTCTCCAGGATACAATCTCTTTCTTTTTGCCTTATATGACAAGTGGATAAAATTTATTTTTTAGGCAACTACTGAATGTAAGGAGAGGTTTTGTAGTTTACATTCAACACGCTGTCACAATGTGTACGCCTTAGACTTCAGGTCTTGCAGTAAAGTGTTCTTGCTATGAATGTAGTGAAAGGATTAATTCCAACCACCAAAAATAGTGTTCTTGCAGAGAAATAAGTAGTGTCAAGTAGTGTTGTAAAACAGCAGCCTTTAAATATGCATGTGAGCACACTGAACAAATAATATTGTATGCTGCAGCCTATTTTATTAGAAATAGTTTTCAATGACATGCAGAGCTGTATTATTCCTGTCTAGAACAGGTGGTTGTAGTCTTCTTGCTTTACACAATAACAATATTTTTATAATTGCACATACATTGTTAATACTGTAGAAATTATGAATGTTAAGTGGTGCTCCAACTAAATTTGTGTTTACGAGTTTGCTCTGCATCTGAGTAGGAGTGCCTTGTCTCTTGTTACATCACTATGTGCATCTGAAGGCTTTGGTATATTTTTTATGTTACGAGCTCATGTTTGATTTCTGTACAATCACTTTTCATCATAGCTACTTAATTTGATGAAAAGCAATAAAAATTACAGGAGTTATTCAGATAATTAAGAAACTTAAGTACTGCCTTCATAGAGATTTTGATCACACGTATTGTGGTGAAGCCTCAGGGTTATTCTTCCACTGTAAGAATTTAAGTAAACTATTAAAATAGCTGTGCTGTTGTAGTTTTGGCTATTAATCATTTCTGTAAAGTTGTTAGAGACAACTGTCATAAAATTCTGGTCTTCAAGGGATACCTCGCCTTATTACAGAGTGGTTGAGGTTGTAAGGGACCTCTTGAGATCAACTAGTCCAACCCTCCTGCTCAAGCAAGGTCAGGTACTGCATGTTGCCCAGGACCACATCTACTCAGGCTTTGAATAATCTACAGAGGAGACTTTACAGCCTCTCTGTGCAACCTGTTCCAGTGTTTGATCGCCATAACAGTAAAAAAGTTGGTTTTGTGTGTTTATATTGAATTTCCTGGTTTTCAGTTAGTGCCCATTGTCTCTTTTGTGTCAGTGGGCACCACTGAGAAGAGCCTGGCTCCCTCTTCTTCATTTCCTCCCATCAGGTATAAATACCCTTTGATAGGGTTACCCCGAGCCCTCTCTTCTCCAGATTGAGGAGTCTCAGCTCTCATGTGAAAGATGCTCAATTATTTTTGATTATGATACTTGAATCATGAGATCCTGGTGGACACCGTGCTGGAGATCGGCCAGCTCCCTCAGTACTCACGGGTGCAACCTGTCGGGCAAATGGACTTAATCTATGTCCAATTTAAGTGCTCCCTGACCAGGTCCTCCTCCACTGAGGGTGAGTTTGTCTTGCCCTTCCTTCTCTTTCCCTCTGGTTGCAGAGGTTCCTGAAGGCTGGTGTTGCCAGTCAAGACCGGCAAACGCGGCGTTGAATACCTTAACCTTTTCTGTGTGATTTGTCACTATCACCCTGACTCCATTCAGCAGTAGGTCCATGGTTTCCCTGACCTTCCTTTTGTTGATTATGTACTTGTAGAATCTTTTCTTGGTTTCTTTCACATGCCTTAATGCATTCAGCTCCAGGTTAGCCTTTCCTTTCTTAACCCTGTCCCTGTAAGATGAGACAGCAGCCCTATACTCCTGGGCTCGGTGTTTCCCCTGCTAGTACTCTTCCTTTTTATATCTGAGTTGAGTTAGGAGTTCCTTGCTCATCCATACAGGCCCCCTGCAACCTTTGCTTGACTTCTATTTGTTGAGCTGGACCTTTATTGAGCTTGAAGGTGGTGATCCTTGAATATCAGCTAGATCTCATGGGCTGCTCTTCCCTCTAGGGTGGTTTCCCATGGATTCTTTCTTCCAAGCAGATTTCTGAAGAGCTTGAAGTCTGCTCACCCGAAATCCATGGTTGTGGTCTTGCTTTTTGCACTGCTCCTACCTGTTAGCATCCTGAACTCCTAC
>JAHREE010150437.1:0-25091 GCA_033628505.1 Tringa tobata
GATCTAAAGCAGAACCCTCAGCAGTGACAGGGGTCAGGAGGCAAGAGCCGTGGCAGCGCGGAAAAGCTGCCTTGGACTTGGCTCCTGGAGGAGCCAAATGCCCATCTGCACTTGGAGAAGCGGTGGGGCTCTGGCTGTGTCAGCTCTTACACAGCTACGGGGCAAGGGGAGGCAGAAAAGGGCAAGTGCTGTTTGCAGCAGAGCCGCCCAGGTCCGCCTCCCACCCCAGCCATCACCGCCAGCAGCAGAATTAATTTCAAGCCATTCCCAAGCAGAGGCCAACAGTTTAATTCAGCTGCCCTTTGGCGACCCTGCTGTGATTCCTCACTGAGGTCCTGAAATAGATGGAAGGCTTGGATTCAGCTTAGCAGGCGCACAAACAGGAAAGCCAGTGTGACAAATTACCTTTGCAGGCACACGAAGGATTCACCTGGGACGGTGCTATTACCCGGTAACCAGGAAGCAACCGCCGGTTCCCAGCGTCACAGCTGGCTTTCTGCGAGGGATGCTTTCACCTTCCGAGGGGGAGGGATGCTTTCACCTTCCGAGGGGAGCGCGTGGGAGACACCAGCTCCCTCCTTCCTCCCGGGCTCCAGCAGCAGCAGCAGCAGCAGCAGCATCCCGAGACCCGGCAGCAGCCCCCCCGCAGCCCCTCCCGGGGTGTTTCAAATTTACTGTCACCGTTAAGGGACACGGACGCAAACGTCAGACGCGAGGCACCCCGAAATGGATTTAAGGCAGGCTGGAGGGGAGTCAACCCAAACGCAGAGCGTTCCTCTCGTTTTTAAGTAATTATCCTCGCAGGAAGAATACCGCTACCCAAAGCGAGTCTGCGGTAATTTCTGTCACCTTCCTCCTGACCCCTTCTCCTATTTAAAATTTCTGGCTGGCTTTGCAGAGAGGAAAAAGGAGAGCGGCTCATTAAGGGAGGTACAAAGGATTAACTACGGCAGGTTGGGATGGAGCCCGCACAGCAATCAAAACAGGGCTTTGTAGTTAGCAGCGGGTTCCTGCTGTCTCAATTACGTTTGCGGAGCCCACCCCGCGCCGCACAGCTCTGCTGTGGGGAGACTCTTCTTTGTGCCTTATTGGCTGCTCGTGGTGGTACTGGGAGAGCAGTTTCCTTGACAACATTTGCCTTTTTTTTTAATAGAATTTCTTTTTTTTCTTTCCCTTCCCCTTGCCCCGCTCCATGGCTGCAAGATCAGGCCTGATTTTGAATCCCAGTTGCGAAGACACCATGAATACGAATTAGGGGCACAGGAAAAAGGTGCACCCCAAAAACCCATCTGTAAGGCGAGGTCCCCGTCCCACGCAGCCTCCAGTGCCACCAGTGTTGGAGGAGCTCAAGGAACAGTTGGGAAGAGAGTGATTATCATTAAGTTGTGCATTATGCAGATCTTCCTCCAGATTTGTTTGGTGTTTGGTTGTTTTTTTTTTCCTAGCAGCCTGACAACATTTTGTTACTCCTCATTTTGTTTTCAGTGTCAAGGGAGGAGAGAAGGGAAGAAATCTATGGCTTGTACCCACCCCATCACGGGTCACGCAGGGACAATACACGCCAGCTGATCCTCCAACAGACCCACCAGCCCCCTCCATGCCCACGGAATTCATCAAATCTGCATTTTTACCTCCCCCTGCACTTGATCTGGCAGTGGAAGACCCACCGACTCGCTCACTGCCCTCAGGCAACAGAAATCAAAAAGCATGGCTCTCCCTGCCAGACGCTGAGAGGACGGGATGGAAGCGTTCTTGCAGGAACATATCGATCCCATCAGAGTTCTCAAAAAAGCAGGAGGCTCTGCCTGTGCTCCCAGGCAGCAGGGCTGAGCAGCAGCGACGGCAAAAAACTGCTGCTATTTTAACATTTGCCCCCCCAACCCCACTCTGCGCCAGCCTGATGGGTTCTGCTGCCCTTTTCTTTAGGAAAATTTTTTATTTGAGTCCTAAAGCCGTTTATATATTCCACGCGAGAACGTCCTCTTCCCTTCCTTTAGTGTTGGAAATTGAAATTTGAAATTGAAATGGCAATAAATCACAAAGCAGCAGAGGAGCCAGCCCGTGCACGGAATTATCTGCCGCAGAAGGTACCCTGCAGCACTAAGTCCAGTCAATCGGAATAACCAGCTCAGCAAGACCCTGCCACCCAGCACGATAACGATCCCGCAGCCCTCCGGATAACAACAAGGACAATAAAACCCAGAAACAAAACAGTAGCCCAGGAAGGTCACGAGCCCCACGCGCACGGCCTTGCCAAAGACAACCCAAGGGCCTTCAGAATATTATTTCAGGCCGGGGTTCACGCTGTGCTCTCTCCATTCTCCACAAAACACTGCAGATGGTGGTAGCCCCAGCCTCCCTAGGAGCAGGGGGCCCTTTCACAACATCCCACCCTCCAACTGCATCCCCTCGGGGTGCTTGTCAGTGAGAGAATGGTCTCAGCAAAGGGCTCCAGCCATCAGCATCCAGCCCCGCTTCCCAGCAAAGGAACCACAGAGGATGCCCCACATCCTGGGGGCAGACCCTTGACTTTGCACAGCCCTAAAGGAGTCACGTTATTACTTGGTGCTTCTGCTTTCCCTTTGCTGGACGAGAAGAAGCGATTCCTTACCTGGTTCTTTTCCCCACCTGGAGCTCTTCTAATCCATCCACAGATCTGGATCAGGAATTTTCCTCCGCCGATGGCTCCTGGTGTCCCCTGTTTCTCTCCATCTAGAGTTAAGCCCTGTAAAAAAGGGCACAGACACCACCTCAAGCTCAGCCATCTCCTGCCAGAATCACCCCAGTCACCCCCAAAACCAAGCAGCTTCTCCAGCAGTCTCTAAATCTCACCCCCGCAACGCCCTCGGGGGCTCGGTTACTGGGTTCCACACCCCCAAAATGAGGATCTCAGCGGTCCAAAGAGAAGCGCAAAAGCCCAGGAAGGAGAATTCCCATCCTGGGTGGTGCAACTGCACCAACCAATAACTTTGTCAGCCAGTAATAACTTTGTGAAATAGCCTCATGTTCTCTTCGATGTCATCCCACCAGTCAGCAGTAGCAGGATCTAGACTTAAATGAATGGCATGAAAAACAAACAAGATGTCACTTACGTCACTTCAATCATTGATGATGGCGATTTAAGTCCTGATGAAACAAGCCGACAGAACAAGGGAAGCTCCTAAGATATAGCTCCATGCTTTTGGGTTTGGTTTTTTTGCCCAACACCACAAGACTATCAGGGTAACGATGTCTACGCAGCCCTCGGGCAGCCTGAAGGGAAAGGTGTTCCAGAGAAACCTGTGAAAAACGTTACCTCTTGTGGCCCGTCGGGACTTAGTCACATAAATCTACTTCACAACAGGTTTGAGAGCAGCCTCAACATCTTACTTCACACCTCTTTACTGACAAAATCTATTCTTCCCCTCCCAAAAAAAACATCTACCTACACCCCTCCCCGGAGTTGATTTCCAAGCGCTAAGACTAAGCTAAATGATTTATAATCTTTTAGTTAAAAGAACATACACTGTTCTAGAAGCTCAAACCGTGATTCCTGCAGTTTCCTTTCCCGTGCGGAATCACTCCACTCCACTTATCATCAATTGCTCCAAAAGTAGCATCTTAAGTGATATAAACATGCATGTGATTGTTATCTCCAGTTAGAGCATCAGTATCTGAAGCTGCCTAGATGTTCATGAAAAAAAAACAAGAGAAACAAGTAACTCGTATCATACAGGAATATCTCAGTTCCAGTGAAGCGCACAGTATTTTTTCTACTGAGTAGCCTTTGATTAGCAAAACATTTCAGGGATTTTTAGGGACCTAACAGGAGAGTAACCAAAAAGGTAGAAAAACTTCAAAAACCAAACAAAGCGAGAGTTTGGTGTTAAAAAAAAAAACAACAACAAAACAAACAACAAAAGCTATACAAATACAAAGAGGAGAAGGAGCCTCCCAGTTACTGCTGCCAGTCCCCCAGTCAGTGGTTTATTATCTCATTGCCAACAGGGACTAAAAAATTTGTTCTAGTTACACTAGTGGGAAAAATCTGATAAATATTAGAAACACGACACCGATTTGCAAGTAACATATTTCTTTGATGGCAGCAAAGCAAAGCTGATTGTATTGTTATCTGTGAAGCCCAGAAAATAGCACCTTAGTATTATTTAAATAAATTACACAGCTGAAGGCAGCAGCATTCCACCAGCAAGGAAGGGGAACTGACTGGGATCCAGGACTCCAGAAACTCGCTCATTGTCCCCCCAAAACAATACTCCCATTCAGGCCCTGCCAGGTGGGACAGTGTCTAGTCTTGTCCAGGGCACAAGAGAAAGTTTTGCAAGAGAACTTTTGGAGAGTTCTTGGGAAAGTTCAGGGCCCTTGTTTAGTTTGGGGGCGGGGGGTGTGTTTTGTTTGTTTAAAGGTAAGTCTAGACTTTTATAAAATGGGTAATTTAAAAGTAAGAAAAAGGTTCCTTTCTTTGCGGCGCTGCTCCAAGGTAGAACCTTTCCCACCAGCAACTCCAAGCCATGAAGCACCCAGCGGTGATCAAGCATCCAAGGGGCATGGACAAACCTGTCCGAAGGCCTTTACAAATCCGAGCAAAAGAAGAGCATTTAAAGGTGAATGAGCTGCAATAAATTCATCAAGAGCCAGAGGGAAGACGTTTTACTGCAAGAACTTTATTGCACTACGTTCAAGTGCTGAACCGAGTGTTGTGCCTACCGGTCATCGGCCACAATCCCACTCCCTCCCGCTCGTGGCTACACTGGGTGACAGTCTGCACTTTTCACTCTTTTTCCTCAATTAAGGCTGCAGAGTCATAGTATATGAAATTAGTACATTATAAAATCAGAGTCAAACTAGGGGGAAGAATGCAAAGTTATACATAGAGCACGTAAAAGTTTCTTTTTATTGTTCTTCAGAAGGGCTTGGGGTTTGGTTTTTAATCCAGCTCGACACTTTCCCCTCCAACCTGACTTCCACCATTTCTCAAATCGGCTTTAGCTACCAGTATTTCATTTTACTAAAAACATCAATTTTCATTCACAGAAACAGTTAGAACATTAGGCTTCTAGTTTGCCAGGGGAAACTAAAGGCCAGGATCAGGTAATTTCAGCATCATCTACCTTCCACCTGGACTCAAACGTTACCAGATCCCCGTCATTTCCCTAATGTAGGCATCGACATCACAAACACTTTCGCGTCTCCTTTATCTATTAAAGGAATGAGAAACGTTACACATCTTAGAGGGAGGCAGGGACTCAGTACAGCGCTACAGCTCGAGGCAGGGAACAGACCGAGTGTCGTGGAGTGCAGCGTTGCCTGTTGGCTTGACAAGTACCATGATTTTCTTTTTTTGCTTAAATTTATAAATCCCTTCCAGGAATAAAATTCTAAAAGTCCATTACTTCGGTTCTGAAAAGGTTTGCATGGTTTAAGCTGCAGACTGAAACCAGAAGCCCAGAACAGGAAGAAATCCTGCAAAGGCAGCTCACATCGCCAGCAGGCGAGGTATCGGTAAAAGCCGGGGACCAGCCTCCACCCGCCACAGGCACAGACCAACAACAGCCTTTGGTGCTCCACAGCCAAAGATCACAGGAGAAAATGACTCTAAACCTGTATTCAAAGCCTTCAGCGGCTGAATATTACAGACATAACGTCAAGTTGAAAGCATGAGGTCACTACCAGGGCAGGGCACTAAGTTAAGATGTGTTTGGTAGAAGTAGCCTGGCTGAAACTGCTTATTAGAGGCTGGAAAATGAGTTGCCTTGATTAATTCGCTGACACCACCAGTGACCCCACAACGAGAACGTGTTGCCAGCCCAGACTCTAAAAAATCAGCGTATTTATGGTCTGCTGATGGTGAATAGATGATAGGCATGTTGGTGTGTAACTAGAGATTCTCCCTCCAAAAGAGCCTAATAAAAAATAACAAGGCAATCGGTGGTTAAACTGGACTGTACACGAGGGTCAGGCTGGGAAAACACCCAGACTGGGCTTTTATTCATGGACCGCGTTTCTGTGCGTGACCATCCTGACCTCATAGATGAGACAAATGAGACCATCCCCCCAAATCCTGATTTACTGCCTTCAGCAAGGCAGAGAACCCAGAGAGCAGCAAAAAGCCTTTTCTTCTTCCTTATGACAGATAAAATTAATTTTAGGTCCTTGTCTGAATTGCCCCTTTGCTCACTTAGGACACTTTTGAACATCAGTCTTCTGCCGGGATAGATTTTCTATCTGGCAACAGAGAGACAGTGATCATTTCAGCCAAATTCTTTGGAAAAATAAGATTGTGACACACATAAAATCACCCACACGTGCATACACACACACACACACACACACACACACTCTTAAAAGCACTACCTCCCATCAATCAGAAAAGGCCTTTAGCAAATTCACCAAGGATTTTAGGCAGTGAGTCTTCTCATAAAGCCCACCAGGAAGTTTTTTGACACCTGCAGAGCATGAACACCAGGTAGACAAACACCACAGACATCACCGAATCTCTAGAATATGCCCAGGGTGGGCTTAAGGCTGTCAGGCTGCTCCCATAGAGCAACAAAGGCTCCTCCGCATCTCTGTCTGCCAGTTCCCAGTAAGGTTTAAAAAAAAAAAAAAAAAGAAAAAAAAGGCAACTCCATTTACAAGAGTCCCACAGGAATTACTGTATCAGGCCCTAACTGTGGGGTACTTTCCTCAAATCAAGAAAATAGTTTCTGCACAAGCCAATGCTCTGCTGGTTTTCCTTAGACATAAAATTTACTTTATTTCTTTTCTTAAAAAGTTAAAAATACAGAAGGTTCAGAAACTCATTTTCTCCTTGCAGATGTTGAAACTGCAGCTTAAGGAGAAAACAATCCTTCACTGAAATGTTTCTCTTAAATTTTTTTTTATTTTTATTTTGCTTTTTTTTCAATCATCACCACCATTAGGACAGAGGTTGAGAAGCACTGACTCCACCACTAATTTGATGACGTAGTTTCATTCCAGATTCACATTTCCAGGTGCCAAGAGTCCAGAAAACAGCCATACTAACTTCTGCCTTCGTTTGAGATTTATTTTGGTTTTGGTTTTTTTCTATTGAACACAGCAGTGACCGTTGGCATCTTTGAAGCGTAATCGCATCTTAGGTCGGTATTTCTCAAGGTAAAGCAGCTGTTTGGAATTGAAAGCTCCCCTCCTTTTCCTAAAACAAAGAGAATGAAGGCTAGTATCAATGGGAGAAGTACTGCTTCAATCACCATACACATTCTAAGGCAGATTAGTTCTCCTTTCAAAGCTTTTTTTTTTATATCAACAAAACGGGATTTTGGCTTGGTTGCGTATCCATTGCCACTTTGAGGAAGGCTAAACCAGAGCAGCACACGCAGTTTGTCACCCACATGCCAATATTAAAATCAAAATCCAGTTGACGTATTTCAGCGAATTTTGCTTGGGCTGGGAGAGTTTATTTGCATCACCAGCAGCAGGCACTGAGCAACAGCAAGGTCACCCTTTCCTTGCAGATGTGTGCGCTATTTCTGTGTTTGTATCTGAATGTCATGGTCTTACTTAGCTAATATAATAAGAGGTTCTCAGAAAAGAGCTTCTCCGTATAAAAGGTACTGTACCAGGAAGAGAAAAAAGGAATTTAAGAAAGGAAAAATTCAGAAAAATCTGTTGACAGCAACACAGGTTACAAAGATAACTGAAGACCCTGGGAATCCATAAAAGGATGAATTGCTTTTTTGGCAAAGCTCATTCAACATAATCTTACCTGCTGGGCTTCATTTCAAGGTCTGATGTTATCACTGAACCAAGAGAGCTGAGCAGTCTCATCCTTCACCAGTTTTTGTTATTTTCCAGCCAAGGAGGTTGCTGACATTCCCTGGGTGGGGAATGCACTCACCCACAGCACCTGCAGAAGTTGCTGGTGCTCGCCTACTGCTGTACAAATTCTGCCTGGGGGCCCAACCTCAATAGAATTTTAATTTTTTTATCTAGCTAGGAGCAATTAGTCCGTGTTCAATTAATCCATAATTTTTTATAGCCCCAGCCTAGCCATTTTTTCCTCCAAAGTTCAACATCTTTGGGTCTTAGGACAATGGTTTAATATGTAAGTCCAGATTTAAAGCCTCAGTGTTAATGTCAAAATCATACCTGTTATCATTAAGATATAGCCTCTAGAAAACAAATCAGAAATCTAAGAAACTCTGCTGAAGACGCGTGATATTCAAATACAACAAAGTGAGAGATTTCTCGAGAATGGGGAAGTTTAACTTACTGCCTTATAAATTGAACTGCATCTTCATACTTCATTCCACATTCAATGAGAGCAAGTGCAACCAGTACAGGAGCCCTAAAGGAGAAATCAATATTTAAGGGAAGATCTAGAGAACCTCTCAAAATACATCAAATTAATCTATAAACAGATAGCTTAAGTATTTTCTCTTTTTATCTACAGAAAGACATTTGCCTGCTGAGTACCTAATGTAAAATTTCTCTTAGACAGCTCTGCTTCCAGCACACACAAAAAAATAGAAATCAATAGCTCTTTAGCGTTTGGGGCACGAAACCATAATCCTAGATTTTTACGCTTTCTCATTTCACTATAACCTAATTTTCTGCTTTGCTAAAACAAGTGTGTAATACCTCCTGCATGCATTTTGCTTCTTATGACACTTCAGATTTAGCTGTACGTGAGACAGATCTATGAAGCATTGAACAGATGACTTAGATTTTTTTCTTTTTATTTATTTATATGCTGTATGTGGAACTGGGTGTTCTAGGGACAAGAGAGCAAAATTTTCTAATTCGGGTTCCACATTTTGGAATGGTGAAGTATAAAGAGCTGGCTTTTCAAACAAGCGGAAATCACAGCACACACTGACTTTCTCCTGCTGTTCACCCCATAAACACACAGAGTTGCACCCGGCACCTCTGAGGGTAGAGGAGGGAAGGACTAAGCAGGTGGTAGCAATTGGAAAACCGGTATTCATGGCTAAACAAAAACATCATTCAGAAGAAACAACTCTCACTATCACTGCCACCTGCATAAACAGAATTACTCACTTTCCAAAGGGAACAATTTGAAATTTTAAAAGTCACTTTAACAACAACAACAACAAAAAGAAGCTGTCTTTTTACTATAATTGAAGTTCAATTCCCCGCTACAGGTAGACAGTTTTCCAGATGAAAGCAAGATCTGTAAAGCTCTTGTTCTTCCCTCTGCCAGAAGCAGTTCTGAGAACAGCAGCAAAAAGGTCACACGGTAAGGAATGGAGTTGTGACATACAGAAGGTGGGAAGTTCTGGTACCCTTTGGCCTGGTGTTATGCAAGAAATGGGAGAGTTGAAAAATCCCTTCAGTTACACATGGCCACCTTCCTAAAGTTGCTCCTCAGATAAAAATAGAGCAGAAACAGATAAACAAATGTAAATTGCCTTGGGTTTTCGGCTCTCGTGTTAAATATTGCCCATTTCTCCCTCTACCTCTTCATTTCCCCCATCTCTTCTTCTCCAGAGGTGGAAATTTAAGAGCTTGATGCACTCCAACTCTGTGCTTACTTGACTTCTTTAATCCACCTTTTTTGCCCACTCATTCATATCCTTAAATATTAACAGTCCCCTGGTTATTGTAAGAATAAACAATTAAGCTCCATTTCTTTCTAGCCCATAGGATATAACACTCAGAGCTGACAGTTGGGAATACCAATGTTGCATTTAGCTTTCCCCAATCAGTCGTCTTTTTATTTCATCTTGAAAGGAAGTTCTTCCCAAAGAAGGAAGTTACATTTTGAGTGCTGAGAAGAGAAACATCAGTCTGCGTGGAAGCAAGAAATACAAGCCTAACTCTTCTTACCACCAAAGTGAAGCCACTTTAGTGTAAGAAAGTAATTGAACCAGTTTTTCTAAATGCTTTTTTATTTCCACATGCTTAATAGTGTATCAGTTAAAAAACAGGAGGAAATTAAGAAGAAACTCAACTGTACAGCCTTAGAAATTGTACTATCCACGTATATTGCATCTGTCAAGAAGCACAAGAGATTTTACTGTTTTTGCAGAAAGATATAAACTTTGAAATTAATAGCATCTCTAATGACTCGTGTCATTCACGCCTGACAGAAGTGCTCTGAATAATCTCTCCAAGTTCTTCCTCTCATCCTCGATCAGAGTTAAGAAATTACAGGAGATTTTTAAGCAGCAATAAGTCTCTCTTGCTTTAATGACATAAACTTGATGATGCTGCTTTAAAGTGTTATTTGGGAGAAAAATAGAGAAATCGGCATGTACTTAACACCTTCCATAACCTGCCTCCCAAACAAACTGACATTAAGTGGAGTATAAAAAGCAGAAAGCAGAACACCAACCTTCCCAACCCTGCAACACAGTGAACAGCGACACAGCATCCAGGCTCTTCACGAAATTTGGTTTTCAACAGGTTTAGCCAGTCGTCAACTATCTGATTCGGGGGTGGCGCTCCATCATCAAATGGCCAGTCCTTTGAAGGGAAGAAGGAAAAAAAAAAATAAAAAATGGATTTCAATCCCTAACCAACAGCAAGGTCACCAGAACTGGGAGAAGCAAAATATTCCATTCAGCAAGATGTGTGTATCACACAAACAGTTCTGTGAGTATTTTTCTGGTTGTATAGAAGTTTGAAAGTCAATATTGTAATGCAACACTAAGTGTTTAACAATCATTTAATTGCACTTTTCAATAAAATTCCAATAAAACTCTACACTAACTCCTTTGTAGTATAGAATTTTTAGAAAAATAGCTGCCCTTGAAATCTCATTTTATTAAAAATACATAAAAATCAATACACATTTCAAATAAACACTTGAAAGATGAGAACTCTGTAGACTTTTGCCTGTAGTTGTGTCAACCTTTTAAAATACTATCTGTACTGCAGGCTCTGTACAGGGGAGAAGCTACTTCATGACAATTCTAGGGGGTCAGCAGAGGAGAAGCTACTTCATAACAACTCAAATGGATCAGCTTGTCCAGCTGCCATGAATCCAATAAGCAAGACAGTTAAAATTAGCTGGGTATTTTCAAGTCCAAAACCCACATTCACCAAAAAAAAACAAACAAAGAAAAGCACTTAGACAAAGGCAAAGTCAACAACCAAGCAGCATTTACAATTACATTTCTGGCTTATTAAAGGGGAAGCCAACATTTAAACTACTTGGGCCGCATTTAGTATCATCAACGTGACCGTCAATCAAAATTACATGTCAGAAGCTTCCCATTTCCCTGAGGTCACAGCTGGAACTCGTGCGAAGCAGAGTACTACACGTCCTGCATTTCAGGACCAAGCACAACATCACATGTTTTATAATCTTCTCAAGACACGGGGAGCGCTGTAGAAATAGCACTCCTAGATGTAAGGGGGAAAAAACCACCAACCTAATACTTAGTAGTTATTTAGCACTTTTCATTAGATGACTGCAATGCATTTTACAAGTGAGACTCACAGCCAGAGTTTCATACTACTCAACAACCTCTCCAAATGGTGGGGAAATTGCTTTGAAAGGAGTTCTCTTCTCCCCTCATTGGCCAGAAACAAGTCTTTCATGTAGTATCTTGAGAACAGGTTAATACCAAGTAATACTCTCTGAAGCTTGAAAGAAGCAGGCAGAAACTCCGAACAAGTACAACCGCCAGACTTTTCATTTTGAAATGCATTTATTGCTACCCTGACGCTTCCTGAATAGCAAGTACAGCTTCGCACAGACCTCAGCCCAAGAGCACCTTAGAAACGTGTTAGCGCTTACAAAAAGCTGCAAGGTGGGAAAACCTGTGGCTCAGAACTACAAAACCAAAAAGCTTTAAGTTACTGAAATAACTTTATATGCGATTAATTCAGAAAGATACACAAAATCTGAAGAGTGCCAAGAACTCTTCTTTTTTTAAAGCAAACGGGAAATTAAAAATATCTGGGACAACACAGCAAAATAAAAGTCTATAGAAACAAGATCATAAAGTAAAACTTGCTCTTTCTAATAAAAGGCTTTTATGAGATTTTCCACTCGATCACACACTACTAGCTATATTATTTTAGGCCTTGTGTCATCTACTGTCCCAGGAAGAGATGAGCTGCCAAGAGAAGAGGCTTTACCCATTGCAAGGTGTTTTCTTTTGAAATTGCCTTGCAAAGAACAGGATTTACATGTCGGTTCTGTGTCCTAGTTTTAGGTAAAATTAAATCCTTTCCTTCAGAGCAGACACAGGAGCTCGCTACGTTGCTTTAGCTCACATGCTCACCATCACGTCCACACAACTCTTGTGCTGGCCTGAATTAATCACAACCCTCGTTTCCCCACAGATCATCCCCTTCCTGGGAATGGTACACCGACGTTAAATTAGCACTGATAAAACACTGCTGCAGAGGACACTGCCCAGAATGAGGAACAAGAATAATTCTGGGACTAGAAGAGTAATTGCAGCAAAGTTTTGCAGGTTTTTTCCTGATGATGAGTTCTGCCAGCGTCACCTCTGAATTCCCACCGGACAGGATAGAAAACAAATTGCTAAGCTCCACAACCAAACCAGTCATTAATAACCAGGATGATGCACTGAGACTGCACAAACAGAAAATACAGCTCTTTTCTGCCACCCTGCAGTAGCTGGGAAGGACGATGGGCGAGAAAGGGTTATTCTTATTTATCCTTTATCTGGAGCAGCCTTGCTCAGCAGAACAGCTCTGGGTTTGTCAGTCAGCAAGGACTGCAGGACTGGCAATGCAGAACTGAGATGACCAAGAAGCAGTGACAGCACTTTAAAGTGACAAAGGACCCTTTCTTCAAAACCCATGTGCCACTTGCACTGAAGTTACAGCAGCAGAACACTCCCAGAACCGCCTGCAGCTGCGTAGGATGGGACCACAGGCACTAGCGTGGAACTTTCCCACCCTCAGTATCAAGAGTCCAGGGAGATGCAGTAAGTATCAGATGGCAATGAAGTCTCATCTGGTTAGCACTCCCAGCTGGCCACCAGCACTCAGGCGGTGGCCGTCCTGGTGGGCAGAGAGTGTAACAGACGTCTGATCCAGGGATGAACAGTAAACGAAGGACTGATGGAAGGAGAATAATGACACGTGTCTTAGAACCTGAAGATGAACAAAACTGCTGTAGCCTCCCTGGTTGCCAGCCAGCGCAAAAACACGTCCAGAAAAAAAACCTGCCAGTTTTTCCAATGTAGCATTTGTGTGTTACAAGACCTTAAACACGAACATAACTGTAAGAACTGCAGAAGCCCACAGAAACTAAATCCATCCCCGCCTCCTGTCTCCTGGATTTAATCTCTGTTGATAAACACGTGCATGCGATAGTACTACTTCAAACACGGAACATCTAATTCTCTACTTTCGCACTATGCCATCTGCCAAAGCTGCTCTCGAGCTGCCACATTCTACCCATCTTCCCAGTACACGCTCCCGTACCACGGCATGAGAGCAGGCTTTGCTAAAACGCTCTCATTTTCAAGGGTTTCACTACGCTTTTGACCTCAACAGTTTTAAAATAGACACTAATCTCTCTCAGGCTGTGTTTTTAATCTTAATGTTATTTTTGCAAGCAAATATTAGCTTTAAATAGTGATGTGTTATTTTCTCAGCCAGATGGTAATTCAATACCGTTTCTCAACGGCAACAGGGCTCTGCTTTGAAAAAGCATGTATTCATAGGAAGGAAAAGCTCTACAGGAGGTGGTCGTGCCGGTGACTGGCTAAGCTTATCTCAAATAGCAAAACACTAGGACAAATTACTAGGACAACCTCATGACTGGGATCATCAGGATCAGCGATGACATTAGCAGCAAACCTTCCCTGTCACCTCCTGTTTTCTGTAACCCTTAACAGATGCCTAGTGGATTTATGCTCTCTCCCGTCACCTTCTGCAGCAGTGGAGTACTCAGAAGAGCTGGTACATACCAAATGTGGAGAGGCTCGTTAGCCGAGGCAAATGTGTACAGACATAAAACTCTCTCTCACATCTGTTACTCAAAGCAAAAGGCTCTCCAATAGAACGGTGCTTAAGAGAGCTGGCGGAAACACCATTTCCAGTTTTTAGAAAAGCTTCCTCAAAAAACTACTTTCGGTTCAAACCTACCCACCACCAAGTTTTTGAAGTTTCTTGAGAACCAAAATCCCCAAACCACTTCGGAAGCACAGAGAACTCCCTCGGTTCCACAGAGGCCCCGGCCGCAGGCTGGAGAAGGTGGATTTCGCTCACAGCTGTGGGAGCCAAGGTCAGGCAGCCTCACAGGGCAGCCACCCTGGCAGAGCTGGGCACCTGAAAAACTCTCCCAAGTCTTCTAGGAAGAACTCAGATCTGGGCTCTGGCACAAGAACACAGAAATACTCTAAGCCCCAGCTAAAACTCAGAGCTCTGAGGGCTTCCACACCAGAAGTTTAATCCTTCTAGTCTTTGGCAACCCTTGGAGTATTGCAGATTACAGGTTTCATAGCAGCGTGCCCCAAAATACTGTGATGCTAAAATCCAAGACAGCTCTAGAGCAAACAAAAATGCTATTCCAGCAGGCAGCCCTGGGAGCACAAAAATACTGCTCCAGAACGCAGTCCTGGGAGCACTGGTAGCCCTGTAGTGACTGATTTTTCCAGCAACACCGGGGCACACGTGGCTGCCTGGAACTGGAATAAATGCTTACTGGGGCCAGGAGCCAAGAAACCTGATTGACCTGTACGTGGAGTTTTCAGATATGCCGGGATACAGGTTTTTCTCCTAATGGAAAACTGCAGAAGTTCTCCTCTGACTGAGCCATAAAAATGAAGAGGCAATAGAAGACTGACTACCTGCAACAAGAAGGTAAGATGCAATTTCTGGCCTCAAAACAGAACATTACTCACTCCAGTAAAATAAACTGATTATATCTGACACACCATAATAATTCAGAAGTATTGCCTGGAAAAATACCGCCTGCAAGCTTAGTATGAGCACACACCTATTAAAAAAACCTCCCCTAAAACACCAAGCAATGCTAGACGATATAGTCAGACGGTCATTGCATAATGCTAACTCTGAGTCGCAGTTCAGGAATTCCACCTGCCAAAGGGAGAAGCCACCAGCAGCCAGTGGGAAGCCACCAGCAGCCGGGCTCCAGTCACAGGGGAGCAATGACGAGGCCATCGATCCATACCCTGCTACAGCCAGTCCATGGAAGCCTGTACCAACACTTCAGCTACAGTCTCAAAACATGGAGCTTTTTGAAAGAGAGAGAGAGAGCGCGCCACTAAAAGGCAATCAAAATATCCCAACAAATCCAGAATTCCAGAAATAGACATTTCTGCTGCAACTAAAGGGCTCAGGTGATGGTAATGAATCAGCAAGTACCTTTCAAAAAAGTACAGAGTTTCTCAAAACCAGCGGGGGTTCTGGTGCGGGGGATCACGTTGCTTTTGGCCAACCTGAAACAACCATAAACTCCTACCCAAAGCACAAAGCCCACGCCCACCACTACTGGACAAGTGATTTTTCATTTTTAGACAGTTTTAAAGGCAACTCACTAGAACCTGGATTCCTTCTTTTTCGATAGGAGCTTTATCATAAGTGGCATCGCAAACTCGCACCAAGGTTCTCACTCCGTACTTCTTCAGCTCCTTTAAAAGAAAGGAAAAACACATGAGCACACTGACAGCATGAAGAATTAAAGAAGTTTCTCATCAGCTACAGAACTAAACATTTTACACAGGGTCAGCGGTACCATGACTATTGCACAGCTCCAAGGTGACTACACAAGGAAAGAGCAAGGGCCACCACAGAAAGCAGGGTTTATGGCCTATATTAGGACAAGGGTTACACGTGACAAGAGTAAATGTGAAACAGCTTTGAATTCTTCCTCTCTAGGGAAATGTCAAGGTGGAAAAAAATTGCATGTATCAGAGCAAAATTAAAATAGCTGCTTATATTCTCCATGCAGCTTCTTCTTCTCTTTAAATAGAAGCCTGGAACTGTTTGCTTGAGCCAGTGTTGACATTTTGAGGCAGAGAGGAACAGAACACACACACCACCATACTCAAGCTTCCTTGTAATGCACTATAAGTAGCACATTGTGCTAGATAAATAATCAGAAGATCAAACAAAAGCTGTTCCAGTTCACTTTGAAGGTTCATACAGCATGCAGAACTTCCTCTCGTGGTTGGACGAAATCACTCTAACTTCGAACAATTAGCAATAATATATACTCCTGGAAAAGGAAGACAATCCACAACAACGGAGAAAAAAAAAATATATATAAAGACGAAAAGAACATGGCTTTCAGACAAGATTAACCACTAATATCTGAAGAGATTCATGGAAGAGCACACTGCTGAATGATGGAAGTCTGTTAATAGCCCCAGTCAGACATCAGTATCAGATGACAGGATCTCTTAGGAATGGAAAAGACCTGCACATGCACAATAAAAAGTCCTCTAGATAGAAGGGCACAAAGATAGAGCAGGTTTGGAGCAACCCAGAATACAGAAATACAGTGTACTAAAACTTCTCTGATGATACCATCTGCTGCTTTTTCAGAAAAATGAATATTAAACTTGGCAGCATTTAAGATGTTATTGTATCAGTAATGGTCTGACCCACTGCCCATTGTAACTGGTTCATCCCATAGTTCAATCCAGGCAGACGTCATTTTTCATGGATAAATTTCGGCACCTGAAATCTCTGACAATTCTGGGATTGATAAGGCAGTTTGAGAACATACCCTGTAAGCTAAAACATCAGTTTAAGTATTGCACTTAATCCTACTCTAAGGGAGAAGAAAGGTCAGAAACCAGCTACACTTCTATTAACTACTTCTTTTAAAGCCAGATGATGAGAAATAGATCGATATATTAGAAGCGCTGAACTATTAAATGAAAGTAACATTTAGCATCGCAGAACGTGGTGTCCTGCAGAAACCAGGCCCAGAACGATGGCAAGAGCATGTGTTTGTGTTCTAAAATGGAAGCTCATCCAGCCTCTCACAATGAAAGAAATGCAGGACTTTGGAAAGCAATCGGTGGATTCTCTTCTCATGCTGTCAAGAGAATATAATCAATATATTAACAATAAAATGCATTAAATTTCAAGTAACATACATTGAGTAACAGGTGTGGAGAATGACTCTTCAGTACTTCTGCAGAAACTATGAGCAAATAAGGAAGGAAGGATGACCCTTCGTGTGACTGCCTTACCTCGATGAACTTGCTGAGGGTTGCATTGGTTGGGTTGTGAGTGATCAGGAAACGCATATTCTCGTAAGTAATTTCCACGGGGGCTGGACGGTTCATAATGGCAAAAAAAAAATGTGTAAGGGGCCAAAAAAAAATTTTAAAAAAAAAGAAAATCAATAACCTTGGAAACGTTTCACAGCAGAACACATTAAAAAGACCACTAAAATGCCTGGGATTGATCAGAGCTTGCTTCGACGTGTTTGTTCCTTAAAGAATTTGCTTCTAGAAAAGCAGGTTTGCTTCAGAATCCACTTGAATTCAACTTCGGCCTCAATTACTGCAGGTGGTATCCTTCAGACTCCACAAATTCTGACTACATGCAAGACTAGGCAGCCTGTTCTACATTTAGGCACTGGTGAGGCAAAAAAGTAAGGGCAGATTTTCTCTCCACTTTGTTTTCTTGATGCTTAGTTTTGCTAGAGTCAGTAAGAGGAATATGCTTCCAATGGGCAGAAGATATCCCATATATTTGAGTGTGTTCGCTGTGTCTGGAGTCTTCAAGGCAAAGTAATTATGGCACGTAGAACCCCCTGCTCTCAGCTCACTTATCAGCCAGGGTGCTGTGCTGGGCCTGGCAGAAGTCTGCCCTCACGCTCAGAATCGCCATAAATGTGCGACGTATATTCCAACGGAACACCTACAGAGAAGAAAAATACCAGGTAAGAGGATTTGTTGCTTCTACTTCCAGAAACACCAAATATTGACCCTGCCAGAGACTAAAGAAGACTACATTTAAAAAATAAACAAACTAAACTCAATCTTTACTGGAGTCCCGAATATTCTAATCCCAAATATTGTCGTCCCAAATATTCTAATCCTGAATATTCTTTCAGCACAGAGTATGCTCTAGCCCAGGGCCACAGGATTTCTGGTAACTGCTTGTTCCGGACAGGCAGGCACTGGAACCAAGAACAAGGAAACCTTTCTGTGCTCTCTGCAGCCCCTCCCTCCCAACCAGGTGCCCTAAAAGAGGAGAAAAATAGCACAAAGCCAAGTACATGCTTGAAAGTGGCTGTAGATACAGTCATACCTGCTTGGCTTAAGCCCAAATATGTAAAAAAACAGTGTTGGCATGGCTTTATTTTCTGAAGAAAGTAAGCAATACGAGCAGAAATAAGAGTAGAAGTGCCATATATTTGAGCTTTTCCTAGCAGATAAATTTCACCAACACTGTTCTATCACCAAACTCCCAACAGCAGTAAGGAGATATCCTCCAGAAATTAGTAATTTCAAAAGCAACCAACTGGTCATTTAGCAGTAATAACTTTTAGTTATTCTCAGCCTTATCTGTGTTTACAGACTAGGGCATTAAGACAGCGGCAGCTTCCAGTCCCACACACGGGATTCAAAATATAGGTGCTTTAGCAACAAGAATAAAAGATGGAAAATGTAATTCTGCCACAAAGTTTCAGGGGATGAAAATGGAGCTAACCTAAAGTAGCTCAACTCATCTAAAGTTGAAATACTAATAAGCAACGTGGCTTTTCCCTATGTTTCAAAAGCACAAAGCCAAAGAATCATAACCGACACTTCTTTTTTAAGGAAAAAGTTTTAAATCAGTTGAAAAATCTAAACTAGCAGCCAGAAGTCACAAACCTGCAACTCAAGCGGAAAGGTTAGCGTGGCACACTCGAGTGAATACAATTAGGGAAAAAACACACACGCATGGAAGTTCACACCCCAAACTTCTGGTGCACTCAACATTTTAATGAGATCCTCACTTTAAAATAGTCAAATTAACTACTACAAAATTACCTTTTTCACTGACATGAAGTCAAAAATCACCCAAAGAACAGCAATTATTTCCTTAAAGAACAGCTTTCAATGCCAAAAAAATACATTAATTAGGTTGCCAGAGGCAAGAACAAAGATGTTTTCAATAACCTCCCCCGACCTTATCGCAGTTCTTACTCTGAGTGACTGAAATACAAATTTCAAAAACGAATCCTGGAATATTTTATCAGTGTAATGACTGCAGGATTAAGTCTCACCCCAGATGGAAGAGTCCCATCTAAACACATCATACTCAAGTCCTTACACTTGTCAATTCTTGCATGTTTGTCACAACTCTCATGTACACTACCCAATCTCAAAGCCAAGGATTTATTAAGATGAATTACAGTCTGCTATAGCTGTGATGTACCAGGAACAGAATATCTGAAGTTTCAGCATCCACATGTGTCCAACACCTGTAAAACTTGATGCAAGAAAGTCTTTTTTCGGGCAAATATTGGCCTGGTTTTCCCCCATTTGAACACACGCTCCCGTCACCCGACATGTCCTGCACGCTCACGTTACAGGGACAGTTTCAAAACTAACTTTTTAGGACCTACCAAGGTCATTTAAATAAAAACAGTGGTCAACAGATCTTGGCATAGGAGATCAAAACTTGGATCCAGAGTAGCAGAGGCTTACCACATTACAAAGTACACTGTCGCAAAGGCAAGAGCTATTGTGTCATATTTAAACAAATCCTTTAAACGTTTTTCTTTTCAGCACCAATAATTTGGTTGGAAGAGCCTCATCCAGTGCTATTTGCACTGCGAGTTGTATCGGATCAGGTCATTACGGTTACACTTCTCCTCCCTCAAGCAAATCAAAGAGGGAATTTCAACCCAATTATGTTAAAAGTCCTTTGTAAAAACTATTTACCAAGTCATTATGAAAGGACACGCGAAGATGACATGTTCCAGTGAATTAAGTATGGCAGGGGAGTCACCAACTCAAGTCCTGCTCTCAGATCTGCAGCCGCTCGTGGTCTGACCTTGGCCAAGCCACTTTCAGCAGCTCAACTCCTCTGCAGAACAGGAATGACACCATCCTACCTTCCCCAAAGGAATATTACTGAAGCATTTAATTAGCTCATAGCTAAGGAGTGATTAAAAATGTAAAGCACTGTATTTAAGTCTGAAAAATTATTTCCAGAAGGATAAGAAGTTTATGTAGCACGCAATCCTATTTTTAAAAGTTGGGTTACTGACACGTATATCCCTTCTTCCCATGACTTTCAACTTCTAACTCTTAATTTAAAGTTTAAAAAAACACAGGCTTCCAAGTAAGAAAATAAAAAACAGGATAAACCCTGTTGTCCACAACTTCTGATCTCCCCAAATAAATACTTTAAAATTTCTTCCTCCCTGTGTTAGCAAGAAAATTTGCACTTCAAAATCCCAAGAGAACAGAGTGCTATCAAACTGACAACGATAAATCGTAGCCAGGTCTATGCACAACATAAAACAAGAAATCATTTTTTCAGCCAATTAACCTTCAACTTTTTATACTTAGAAGGTGAGATAGCACATGGAGAGGGACCAAAAAATTACTACATGTTTTATGTGGCTGGCCTCTGAAGGGGAACAGCAGTATCCAACACGTCAACGCTAGGAATGAGGTGCAAGAGCTCCATCAGGAACAGCGGAGGAGAAAAAGCAGAGACAGAAGAACAAACGAGCCAAGCTACAGCCACTCGAGCATCTGAAAAGAACTAGATATGCCTGGGAGTCAGTTCCTGATGGTGTTTAACTTAATTATCAGGGAATAATCATCAATCAAGATGCCTTATCTCCACAACCAAGTTTAGTGAGCTGTGACAGTCTCTGCAGTACAGACAGGACTAATTTAAGTTATAACTAACAGCAGTGGGAGCTCCTCACCTCTCACACTCACGAAGCCAGACAGGCCCAGACCTTGATAAAGCCTAATGAGGCCAATTTGAGAAGAATGTCTTTCTAAATGCCATGAACGTGGAAGAATATGCTTAAAATGTAAGCAAGGGGCAGTTCTATTAACTAGCACAAATAAATCAAGGTGATTAACTAATTAAGAGAGAACAGTTAAACGAATTCCTGACTTGACAGAAACTTCAGATCGCCTTAAGTAAAAACCTAACACACCTACAATACCCACCTCCAGTGTCTGCCTCATCTATCATTGCATTGACTCCTAAATTAGATACTTCAATAGGACAAGTCACTTGCCAAGTTCAGGGAGACAGGGCTAATGAAAAACAAGTAATAACATCGTAAGGAATTCCTAGTTCCACCATCTCCTTCAAAACACACCGGTGAAAGTGCTGCCGTAGCTACAGGCAGACGGGGAAACAGCTTGTAACAGCTGCAGCTTCCAGAGATTGCAAAACACGGATACCTTCGGAAAGGTCACCTGGATCACCTTTCAAAATAAGCCAGCACACAGGATGCAGAGCAAAGCCCGCTAATTTGTCGGTCAGTATTAAAAGAATACGTCAGTGTTTTGAAGACCAGTGTTTTGAAACCATCTCATTTTGTTCCTGTAAGTGGGAATATGTACTAGATGTTAGCAAAGTCAGGTCACGAGCTGCTGAATTTTTCCTCTTTTATAAAACCTCATTCTTGCGGTTTCCACTTACACACGTACACGTGGAGCCGGCATCTTGGCACACTGTTGGTACACAACCTGATCCCATAAAAACTGCCATCCTGATGCAGTGCTGCAGCCCAGCCAGGCTCCTCCTGACACTCTGCCTACGTTACACTTCCCTTCCCCTTCCCGCGTTGCCTCGTGAAGCGCCCCACATTCCCTCCACGCACTATCAAAACCTTCTGCTGCTTCTGAAGCACAAGATGCTTTTCAAGTGAAAGAATTCACCAAGACCTTCAAAAGGAGCCTTAAAAGAGTGGAAACACTCATTAGCAAGAACAGGAGCAACGGTCTTTACTAAACTGTACTTTCCCAGTGTACAGAGAAAAGAAACTCTGGAACTAACATTCTTGGAAAAAAATTCTTGAGTGCTGTCTGAAAGCAGCTTGCTCAGAACGACACGTGCCTAGAGAGGGGTGAGGTCAAAAATTTTACTGTTCCACCCTATCCACCCCCGCGGCGGAGCTCCCTCCCAGCCCGCTGACAAGTTCTGCGGGTGACTCATTCGTTTCCTTTTGCACTAACCCAGTCGCTCGTGTCCCAGGCCGTAAAAGCCACGGCAGCAGATAGAGATCTGCCTCAGCGAGAGAGAGAGAGAAAAAAAAAAACACAAAAGGCCAGATTAAAAAAGTCTCGACTTCAAAGTGACGCATCGGGAAACAGTAAGAATTGTCAGATGTACTGTGCAAGATTACTCAGCGAGAGAACAATCCTGCAGCAGAACTCAAAAGTGAGTATTGTGCAGAAAAAGCGGAGCTGCCATCCCTACATTTGGGTGAGGTCAAACCGCTGTGTCCAACAGAGGCAGCGAAGCACAGAGATCATCATCCTGGCGAGCGCGGCTCTGGGAAGCGATTACAGACTGCATTAGCTCTTTCTGAAAGAATTGACAGGCGTGCACGCTTCAGATCTTTTCTTTCCTGTGAAATACAACCTGCTTCGCAGTTAAAAATGCTAAAATGCTGTTCTGACACAGAATTTTTGAACGCCTTCCCCACCCACCACTTAGTTTTTAAAATCCCTTCAGAGGCCACATTTGAATGTTATTTACATACCATGCCCAAAAAGTTTAAAGTTACTAAAAGTGTTTGAAGTCAAAACCAAAAGGCCCCGCTAGAAAAAGAAATTTAAGCTATTATCCTATTTAAGTCACAGAACTACATTTAAGTAAACTCAAAAGTTACTTCAGCCAACAGTTCATGAGTATGTGACACTAACAACTCACTCCTAAAAAATCAGAATGCTGAGTCGTCTGAGCTGTATCAACTGCTGGGTTTTGAAAACCCAGTCCTGCTACATCATCAGCTTCCCCGGCAACTCAGACTAAATAGTCTCACAATTTAAGATGAAGTATCAAAAAAAAAAAAAAAAAAAACACCCCACCAAAAAACCATTAACAAGTCAAGCAGGACTTAAAAGCAATTTCAAACCACGCAGGAACACGGATATTATTCTATGAAGTTACAGAGTTGAATTACTTGCATCTTAGTCATCTCGCTATTTGAATTCGCTGTATACCTCTGCCGGAAAAATGACTTAGTGGAGAGTTGGCTCCTTTTCCACGCTCCTATGGCAGTTAAATTCAGTCTGAAAACTGAAACTGAAGCTTACTGATAAATTTCACTGCAGGTCCACAAAGTCTCAATTGTTAAAATCCACAGTCCATTATTTCAGGCAGAGCTAGACTTTCAGCATAAGAGACCAAAAAAAATTTAACTTTTTAGTACAGGACAGAGAGAAACAAGGGGCAACAAAAAAGTACACGTAACAGTGACCTAAATAGAGACAGCAACCCAGCGTCTCAAGTGTTAGAACAGTAAAAAGGATCAAGAGATTTAAGGCTTTTTACCCCTTCCCAATTAAAAAAATGAGCCGTGAGATGATACCGAAGTCAACAGTCACTATAAAGGTATTTTATACTCTCTTATGATACGCATCAGCCAGATACTGGCCTAAATATGTGCCAGCCTGATCTAGCACTGCAGTTCACACGCGTCAAGAAGAGTAACTTCTACCCCAGATTTCCAAGTCATTAGGTCTATTTTTCAATGTTTAGATAGAGCTGTTTTAAATCTCCAACTCTTTAAGAGGCAAATAAGCTGTCAAACCTAATCCAGATACAACAGACAACACAGAGCTCCTCTCTGCTCATTCAGCAACGGTACGTTACTGACAACATGTTTGCTCCTCCAAAGATATTATCAAAATACACAACCTACACCATTTACAATAACTATCTGCTTGTGCTACAATATCTCAGGAGCTACGTTTTCAACTGTGGACCTTCTTCCTGAAAGTAAGACCGGAAAAGTGCCTTTCCACGAGCCATGTGTCACCCGGCACTCCCTCCCAGCCCTCCCAACAGTTAACCAACATTCCACCGCCCGCAGGGCAAAGTCCAGCAGCAGGAGCAAGGAAACCGGCTCCGATCACAGTTCATCTCCGCTCTCGTTAAAGGAAGAGCATTTAAGTACTCCTGTGAGGAAGAGGATGGTGGATATTTACAGCTAATTAAACCTGAAGGCAATCACCTGTGTTTGAGACACATAGGAAAGAACATCACAACTAGACCCTTTGTAAGAAGGCAAACATTCCTGTTTGTGCATCCATACATACACAGATCCTTACTCCTACCTTAACTCCAACCATCTTTTCTTTCCAACAGTTCAGTTCATTAAATCCAAGTATTTCTACATGTTGAGTCATAAGGAGACAGAGTTTTCTGGCTGCTGCTAGTGGTGGGTTTATCTTTTTTCTTCTTTAAATACTAACTGCAGTTCTGAGTCAGAACCTGACTGGTTCATTCTGGGAGTTTTGAAGCGAGTTTCCATTTATACAGTAGCCTTTAAAAGCCAACTTTCTGCCTTACTCCTCCTCACACTGAAACCAACAAGCACACAGCTGCCCCGAGAGAAAAAGCAGATCGTGACTAATCACACCAAGGAACCACGAGGAACCATCACCGCAACTGAGTGGAGGCTACTTCTACGATCCTCCCTGCACTGTAACACCTCCCAACCTGCACCCTCGCCTGCATCCCAAATTCCAGACCTCTCCGGCTCCCAGTAACTAGGGTTCCTCACCCACCAAAGCACTCCTTGAATAGCACACCACAGCCATTCCACACCACTCCCTGTCTCGGGGCCTTCCTGTAGGTCACTCCAAGCACCCTCAGCAACACCAGTACTTTCTTTAGCCACTGCCCCGGCCAGACTTCATCGGCTCCCCCCTTCCAGCCCAAGCAGCTCCAAATCCCACAGGGCAGCCCTCTATCTATACAAGCCAGCCTCAGCATTCACAACCCTGCCCCCACTCAAACCCCAGGAAAACCACCACATCCTGGACACCCTTCCTTTCCAGCTCTACATGCCCCCTCTGGCCTGAAAAAGATCCCCCCTCCCAGCCTTCCCCTTTCATTTTCCAGCCTAGATCCCAGAAAAATTCTTTACCCTTTACAGACCATCTCCAGGCCTAACACAAGGCTGCCGCCCCCCC
>JAHREE010150437.1:29729-53973 GCA_033628505.1 Tringa tobata
GTGCCGCCGGTCAGGCCGCCGGTGCCGCCCCCACCCCGCTGTTACCGGGGGCCGCCGTCAAGATGGAGCCCGAGAACAAGTACTTGCCCGAGCTGATGGCCGAGAAGGACAGCCTCGACCCGTCCTTCACGCACGCCATGCAGCTCCTCACAGCAGGTACCGGGGGCTGGGCTGGGCGGGACCCCCGGGCAGGGCCTTCCCCCCCTCCCTCGGGGCTCGGCGGGGGGTGGGCAGCCGGTTCCTAGTGATTGGCGACGGGGGAGCGGGAACCTTCTACCCCCGGTGGTGGAGGGCAGCCCCCGGCCGCCCCGGGGGAAGCGGCGGGCGGTGCACCGGGCCGTTCTGGCTCCGGTGCGAGGTGCCGCCCCGGGGGTTTTGAAGATTAGCTATTTCTCTCGTTAAATCTCTGCGTGCAGCCCCCTGCCGAGTCCCGCAGAGCCAGAACTTTCTTTTCCCCCGTAGGGTGTGCGGTCACCCCGGCCCTTTCCATCCCTGGAGAGAGAGGGGAGCGAAGAGAACGCTAAAAACTGGGGGGGTTCCATGTAGCGTCTGCTTGAGGCAGGGGTTGTGATCTCTTTGATTTATTTTATTATAATTTTTCTTTCCCCACTCTGGTAAATCTGCGTTAGAGCTTGTTTCGTGCTTCTGCTGAACCTCGAGAGGGAATGGAAATGGCAGTCTTTGTTCTGTGCCCAGACGAGCCTTCTCCTTCCCCATCCCCGGCGGCCAATCCCCTGCCCGCTCTGATTTCTCCGTATCTCCCCAGTGCAGCTGCTGCACCCGCCTCCGGTGCCTCCATCCAGGAGATTCAGCCACTGAGGGCAGCTTAAAAATTGGAACGAGTTGAAAATAATTTCCTACCCCTTTTATACGCTGGGAGTGGAGAGCTGGGAGGGTCCCGGCGCGAGGATATACTCAGGTTTAATCTCTGGGTGAGCAGAGTGCCGAGCTCTCTGGTACTTATTCTGCTTTTAAATGATGATTTTTATTTTTTTTTAAGGTCCTTAAAACGTATCCTATTGCCACAGTTGGTGCAGTGCTAGAGATTTTATTAGCTCCTCCTTTAACGTAGGAAATAATTCGTAGGAATTGCTGTCTCCCATTGTGCAAGTAACTGAGGGACACGGTCATGGCATCACTCGCAGTTATCTTGATCTAAATAAATTAGTTTTATATAATCCGATTTGCTGTCAATTTAATGTTTTTCATTAATAAACCCCTTTAGCCAGCTGATGCTCGACAGCTTGGTGATAATGCCTTCCAGTGCGATGAAACATAAGGAGTTTGCTAATTCCTGCACAAAGAAACGACGTTCTCAGTCCACTTAGTAAAGTTTCGTTCACTGAGTGGCGTAATGAGGATTTATGAGGGTTTTTTCATTAATTTAAAAATTGCTCATAATAGACTGCAGCTTTGTGAGACTTAAAATTGATCATTGGAGGAGTTCCAGATGCTTCCTGCTTGCTTTGGAGGTCTTGATAATTGCTGTCCTTTGGGAGCATTCTCTCGCAGCCCAAATTCGGGATGATCTGAGCAAGAAGCTCATGAGAAAGAATTTGAAAGAAACCAGTGGTTTCAGGAGACTAAATCTTTTTGCACAGATGACTCCATGCTGATCTGGATCGCTCAGAATTTCTCTCCTGCTGTGGCACCCTTTGGGGGTGTCGTGTTGGAGAAGCTGCTGTAAAAATCAGAATTTAGGCGTGGGCCAAAGATTGTAATGCAAACGGCCAGCACAACTTAAGCAAAATGACTTCCAGACAAAGAAATAACATTATTGAATGTCAGCAGTATTCCTATTCCAGCCTTTTTTTCAGGAATGGAAGTTCCTTGCCCTGCTTGCCTCTGGGAGGGAACCCTGCAGGAGCTCTGTGTTGAAACCGAAAGATGACTTCTTTAAAAACAATCTGTAAAAGTAGTCTAAAATGCTTCTGTGGTTCTAAAGCTGCTTGGGCTTTCTAGAGAAAAATCAGTGTTATTTAGGAATTTAGGAGCAAAATGAAGAGCAACACAGTGATGTCATCCCGATTCTGGAACAATGTACTGTGTGATGAGAAGGCAGTAAAGTGGTGAAATTTTGGGGTTCTGCTACACAGCGGCCTGAACAGGAATTGAAAACTGGGATTTCTTGCCCCTTGGAGTGCAATCCGCGTTTCCTCGCTCCTGTGCTGTGGGGACTGTGTTGTTTTTTTCCTCTTCCATAAGAGCAAGAAAACTCCTTTTCCTCATTTGGATTTCTACCCCCATCTGCTGCAGGGAGGGCAGGGGGAGATGCTGGTGTTTTAAAAGTCACGATCCTCCCTGCTTTTGTGCTCTGGGAGGACAGGAGACATGCCCCAATCCCTTAGCTAGCCATGGGGTGGTTTTTTGGTTGCTTTTATTTTTTTTTCTTTCAAATTCTTGTGGTAATCTTTGCTATTTTTATTTCACGGAGAAACTCTATGTGAAAAGAGCTGGTCTTCTCTGAGCTTCCTGTGCTGCAGACAGTTATGTGAGCTGTGGCATTCCTCTAGAGAGTCTCTATATAGCCCAGCATCTAGTCGGTCCTTACGTTATATACAGCCCTTTACATCCCCAGAAGTGAAGAGGGACAGGGATGGACAGTAAGGGATGGATTTGGAGCAACATGAAGGATATTAGATGCAGGACCCATGAAGGGAGGGAGCACCGAGCAATTGGAGACAGAGCAGAATCACAGAATGATACGGGGTTGGAAGGGACCTCCACAGATCATCGAGTCCAACCCCCTGCCAAAGCAGGACTGCCCAGAGCAGGTCCCACAGGAACATGTCCAGGTGGGTTTTGAATGTCTCCAGAGAAGGAGACACCACCACCTCCCTGGGCAGCCTCTTCCAGAGCTCTGCCACCCTCAAAGTGAAGAAGTTCCTCATGTTTAGGTGGAACTTCTTATATTCAAGTTTGTGCCCATTTCCTCTTGTGCTAGAGTTGCAAGGCGTTGCAAAACGGAGAGCAGCCCGAGATGCTGGAGGACATAACATTGTCCAGGTTGGAAGGGACCTTTAAGACCATCTAGTCCAACCATCAACCTAACTCTGATAAAACCCATCACTAAACCATGTCACTAAGCACTATGTCAACTCATCTTTTGAACACCTCCAGGGATTGTGCCTCAACCGCTTCCCTGGGCAGCCCATTCCAAGGCTTCATAACCCTTCCCGTGTCAAAATTTTTCCTAATATCCAATTAGATAGCTGAGTAAGAATCTGACTCTGCTGGTTCTCTTGCCAGATGCCTTTGGTCTCTGTATATCCCTAGGAAGGGAGGAAAGAAAAAAAAAAAAATAAAGGGCTGTATGGGAAAGTCAGATGGAGGGACGGTGGCCTCGCTGGAGTCACTCGCCAAGGAACCAAACAGTGGGATTAGAGATGGGCCGAGGTCACGGGGGTGATGGGAACTGTTCGTAACCCAGAGCAGTGTGATGTCCTGCCGCTTGCTTAGAGTGAAGGCAGTCCAAAAATGGGGAAGATTATCTCAATTTCTGCATTTCCAAGTGCGTGCCCTGCCCCCAAAGGAGCTGTAACCGCCACCTTAAACTTGTGCCCAGATGTTGCAGACTGTGATATGCTTGCATACCGTTTCACGCTTGCATTTTTTAAATGTATAAATTGCTAAGCCATGCCAACATTATTCATTTGCTGCTGCCAACCTGTCTGTCACTGCCCTGATGCTGCCGCCTCCTCCTTCTCTCTTAGGACTATCTACTCCCTGTGCCATTCCTCATCGCTGGCCTCTGGGCTCTCTCCTCCCGCCTCGTGCCTCAGCTGTGTTTCTCTCTTTCCCCTTCTCCCTGTGCTGGTGACAGTCCCCAGTCCCTGCCTTTCCCAGCCCAGCTCCGAAGCGGAGCCATCTGCCTGTAAATCCCAGCGCACAGGCTGGAGGGTGTTGGGGGGGTATTTCAGCAGAAAGCTGGGGGGGAAACGGTGGGGTTAGGCTTGTTAAATTCTGCAGCTTCCACTGGTGGCAGAGTCCATCCAAACAGGTCCCTGCTCTTTCTCCTGTGAATTCAAACCCCCTTGGGGAGCGGTAGCATAGGAGGAGAGGGAACTCTGCTGCCTTCCAGAGGTTCCCATCCCCAAACTCTTTGGGGGTTGTTCTTTTTTGTTTCATTTTTTGGGCAGGGGGTCAGTGTTATCCTAACGTTACTCTCAGTATTATGAGCGAACAGAATGTGTCTCTGCTTACAGAGCGCGAGCGTGCTGCAGGGCAATGTTTAGTATGTATATTTTTTTTGGTTAAGAGCTTGGGCTTAGGTCAGGAGTAGCACTGTGGCTGCTTAGCCTCCTCCTTGCGAAGCAGCGGTGTTACCAACCCCCTTTACCTACCCCTTAGGATTTCTTCTGAGACAATGCAATCACTGCCCCACACGAAGTCCTTGGAAACCACTGCCACACATGCCGCCCGCCTGCTGACATTCCCCGTGGCAAGAAGGTAACCTTCTGCTGCACCTCTGACACGGCTTTAAAAAATCAGGACTGAAATGAGGCATGCTTAATCCCTCCAGGTATCCGTACGCTTCTCCTTCCTATCAGTAAGTGGTCTGACAAACTGCTACCACCCCTCACTTCATTCAGTACCGCTTCGTGTCGCGTAGCTAATGTGCCACAACTGCCAACGGATAACGCCGGAATCCGGAGCAGTAGGACACGTCACGAGTGGTTTTAGGTTCTCCTTCACGCCTATTTCCAGCCTTGGAGTGGGTTGGGAAGGTGTGAAGGGGACTCTCAGGTCACCCCCGCTGACCTCCATTGCAAAAGCTGGAGAAGGTGGATTTATTGTGGCGCGCGGGGCTTTCTCTTCTCCTGCGTTTTCTATTTCATTCGGAGACACGGTGATGATGGATCCGGTGCTTTTTTTAGCAAATGGTTAATTATTTGTTGTCCTCACGGACCGATTCCCAGCTGCCGTGGCAGGAGGCGGAATGGATTTTGCTGGGTGGCTGCTGCGAGCTGTGATTCACTGCTTCACAGAGGCACGGGCTGATGGCATCCTGTTTTGACAGGGGAGAAGATGCCTCTGGGTACTTGAATTTACATCGAGATGGTTTTTAGGGTGCTTTTATTCTCCGTGTGCGCGTAGAAAACACTTCTTGTTAAGATGCAGAATGCGTTTTTGGAAATTCACTTACTGTTTTTTGGATAAAACTAAGATATATGAAAAGTAAATCACATTGAGTTGTAAAGCTGTGCCTAAAAAGGGATAAGGCCACAAGTGCAATCTTTAGTTTCCAAATCTTGATTCTCTGATCCCTTCTTATAGCTAAAATTAAAAAACTACATAAAACTAACCCAGGCAGCCAGCTCTTTTGCTTATTTTATAAATTTGACAGTGCTTGAACTTCTGGGGTTTTTTACTTTGGCGTAGCATCTTCAGAAAATCATTTATTTTTAAAGCAAAAATCAAGCTCTCTTTTTCAAAGTGATTAGATCTGGTAATTTATTTTTTTTTAAACTAAGGAGTCATGGTAACACTTTTGTAAAGGAGCCAAGGGGCTGTTGCAAGTAGAAATGCAAAATTTAGGGTGGTTTTTTTTTTTCATAATTATGCAACACAATCTTCAACTTCTATATTCAGATCTCTAAACTAAAACCCAGTTTCTATTACTGTGTCCATAACTGAAAGGTTAAAATATTGATGATTTTATCGTGTTTTCTTAAGTTTTGGGTGGGTTTTTTTAAGCTGTACATTCCACTTCTTGACTTTTTTCTGGTCTTTTGAAAGATGCCAGTGGGGCTTCTCAGCCAGCGAGGCTTGGGGTTGCTGGCCCAGTCAGGATGATGGTAACCCCATCGTTCCTACTTCTCTTTGGATGATCCCAGACTATTACTAGGTGGAAATAATATGTCAAGTATCTGACTGACCTTCCAAAACTCTAAACATGAACATACAGTGTCTGACATGGACAGAAAATCACAGGAAACACAAGATATTGCACCTGCCCTCTTTAACTTCTGGTAATGACTAAGCAGTCTTTGCTTTCAGTTTTGTCTTGCAGCTTTAATCCACTTCTGTGTATAATCTTGTGAAAGTCTCTCTCTTTCCCTTGAGATGTGAGAAGTCGTATTTAGAGCACTTTCGACTCGGAAGAGATATTTATAGTTCTCGGGTTTGCTGATGAAATGGCGCAATTTAACTTTTAAGGAAGGGTCACTCCCCTCCCCTGATAAGAATCTGTAATTAATAATTTGTGAGGGCTATGCATGGAGTCACATGGTTTTTTAGTTGGACCGGAGAATGCATAACGGCTCATCAGTAATTGGGGATTGTTAATAATGGATTGGCTCCAAATTTGGGGGAACTTGTCATCTAGTTGTTGGCCACTAAATAAGAATTGTGCGTGACTGCACATCTCTGGAAAAGAAAAGCCAGTCAGCGACGGGCCACAGTCTTCTGAAAAATGTCGGGTGTTTGTCTTGTACGAAGGAAAGTTCATTAATGGCTGTGAGAACCGGTTCTAGAAATGCCTGCCTTGAAGATGATCTTGAGTCTTCTCCATTTGGGTCATCTTTCATGAGTTCTCCTGCCATCTCTCAGTAAAAGCTGAATTTCTAGCCAGGTTTGAGAAGGTGTTCGCAAACTAGTTCCTGATTGACCTACCTTAACGACCTACTTCCAGAAGGTTATTGGGACTTTGTTCCAGATCCCCCTCAGGCTGCAGCTCGGTCAGGCCACCTTAGTGTTTTTCCAAGACTCTATAATTCACAATATACAATTAAAAAATCAGAAGCTTATCTGAAATTCATTATGTCAGTGTGTGTTGCCACCACTGCTTAAATTCCAGATTTAAAATAGTGCCTCAGCTTGAATGATAATGACTTGATGCGCTGTGAGCGGCTCCAGCACTTGGGGCTGGTTTCTTTGGAGCTTTAGGAGTCCACACGTGGGTGCTGCATTTGCCTGGGAGGAAGGCACGGCATAAGGGATACTCAAAACTATTTACAGCTTCCTACTCTTACCTGTTGATGTTATTTCTAGGCCATTCCCTGCCGTTCTTTCTTACTTTGGGTCATTATCCCGGTTTTTGCCTTCTGGAATGGCTAGATGTGAAGGGAGGAGGAGGCCAGCTGGGCTAGCACTAAGAGGTGGGCTGGCTACCCAGGCTGTGTTAATGCACCGATAAGTGTTCCTATATTCACAGAGAATGAGGGTGGTATGTCCTGTCATAATTCCTACTCGAAAATGATGCTTGTTTGAGGAATATAAGCAGCCCTATTTTTATCTTGTTTAGAAATTGAAAAAATTCAGAAGGGGGAAACAACAAAGAAGGATGAGGAAGAGAACTACCTGGATTTATTTTCCCACAAGAATATGAAACTGAAAGAACGAGTTCTGATACCTGTCAAACAGTACCCCAAGGTGAGGGCCAGAAAATAGCTTACTGAATCTCTGCCATTTGTATTTTCTATGGATTTTATGGCTGACTCTTCGAGATAGCGGCTGTCAAAGCGTCCTCAGGAGTTATGCCAGTGTTCCACTATCACTGTGGAATTTTTCCTATGCAGGCTTGCAGGATCTTATTTCTAATATATTACATTTCTAGAATGTCTTGGGATAAAGCTAAATGGTGATGCATAGCTGTGATCTTTTATTACTAGAATAGACACTTTAATATGTAGAGCTTTGTGTTTTACAGTTAAGAACTCATTTAACTCTTAAGGCTTGCTGCCTGTAAAACTAATGGAGAGTAGATGTTAGAATTAAACACTTTACGTGAGTTAATTTAGCTTGGTTTTCTGGTGGAGCATTTTTTCATGAAAAGAATGTTCTGGAACATAAATTTTCCTGTGCCTTTTTTGGTCTGTATTTTTTGGTGAGGAAAAGAGAAAACGAAGTTGCTAATTTATTTTTTTTGTCAGCCAGCATAATGTTAGGAAAAGCTTTTGTTAAGGCTGCTGAGCTCTGGAGCTAACTCTTTGGTTTTTTTCTTTTCTTTGTTTACAGTTCAACTTTGTTGGGAAGATTTTGGGACCTCAAGGCAACACCATCAAGAGACTTCAGGAAGAAACCGGTGCTAAGATATCTGTGCTTGGGAAGGGTTCAATGCGAGATAAAGCAAAGGTGAGGGTGTCAGCCTTGAAATCATACATATATATTAATGCCTTTTGTATTGCTGGGAGAAGCAGTGATTCTCAAAGCATTTTGTAAAAGATTAAACCATTGAAATCCAAAAGCAAAGGCAGTAGGAAGTCACCCTTCCTAAATTGTTTGGTGCATGTTGGGAGAGATCTTGATTGGGGCAGAAGTGTGATGGTGTGTTCTTTATGAGCACGACTTTGAGACCTGTCACCTTGTGATACCCTGTGCCCTTGGATGCAGAGATATTTATACAGAAGGTTAAGCACAAAGTTTATAAAATGAGAATTAATTCCAGCTACTCCGTGAAAAGTCATTCACTAAAGGAATGTTTCCCCTCAAGAAAAGAAAAAGAAAAGAAATCAACCAAAAACCTATTCCAGCTGTTCCCTCTGAAATCCTTAGATTCTCATGGTTCAGCGAAGATGTCGGAGCAGTGTCTTCCTGGTAATCTTTAGTGAATCACAAAGTGCCAGGAGGGGTTTTTTGAATAGAAAAAATGAAAAGAATTTTTTTTTCTCCCTGCTTATTCCCAAAACTGAGCTAACAGTCAACAGAGCTGTAACTTGATTCAGCTCTTTACCTTACCAGCATGAAGAGCTTTTATACTTTTAGCTTATTTGTAGCTTCTTAAAGCATCTGAATAACATGTATCTAAGAGCAGAGTTAAAGAGCAAGTTTGTTTGAGGCATTAGACTTCACTAGATGGTAAAGAGCACCACGGGCAGAAAGGTGGTGTAGAAGAGGAAGAACACTGCTTGCGTATGCTTAAACTTCTGGAAAAAAGGTGGCTGACATCAGTGCGTTGACAAAAATATCATAGTCACCTGAAAAGGCAGCTATAATAATGTGGAAGGTGAAGATTGTATGTGGCTTTTTATAAAACTCAGTGCTCATGTGCTCCGTACATCACCGTGATCTGTGTCCCTGCATGGCCAGAATCCTTTTACAGACGCTTTTTGTTAAGACTTCAAAAAGAAAAATAATTTCTCTGCTTCTTATTTAGTTTTAGTGATCTCTAATCTGCTTTTTTTCAGGAGGAAGAACTGCGTAAAGGGGGAGATCCTAAATATGCTCATCTAAATATGGATTTGCATGTCTTCATTGAAGTTTTTGGACCCCCTTGTGAAGCGTATGCTCTG
Organism: Tringa tobata; assembly: GCA_033628505.1. Lineage (NCBI taxonomy): Eukaryota > Metazoa > Chordata > Aves > Charadriiformes > Scolopacidae > Tringa > Tringa tobata. Next base: position 38,963 of record JAHREE010150437.1, read on the forward strand.
ATGGCTCACGCCATGGAAGAAGTCAAGAAGTTCCTCGTTCCGGTGCGTAGACTGATGTTCTCTCCTTTCTGAGGGAGGTGGATGGGTTGGGACTCTGGCTGTGAGGATGGGGAAGACTTGCATGGTGTGAGGAGAAATTGGTGTAGTTGAAGGAGCCTGAAGTATTAAGTGTGTGCGGCAGCTTTAGATGACCCTATTAAGCTTGAAGGCATGATTAATCCCCTAACCATAATTAGAAAGACATACGCTTCCAAGGCAATTGTCTAGACCACTTGGGGTAGGGATTTCTCTCCCAGTAGTGGCTGTGGACACTGGGGTGGCTGAGTAGCTCGTCCAGCTCCAGGTGTCAGTTTTAGTGGGAGAAGAACTTTAGCCATGGCTGGCGTGGAAGAGGCTGCTTGGACAGGATGCTCTGCCTTGGAGCTGCAGCATAGGAATCTGCTAGAAAACTTAATTGGGAATAAATTAATTACGGAATGTTTGCTCTTCTCTAAAAGGGTGGGGTGAGGATGAGGAGGGTGACTGCCTCCTCAGTTTGAGACGCGCCTGTTAAATCAATATTTCTATTGCTTTAAATGTGTGTGATGTGAAGGAACCTCTTTGCTAATCAGGTGTTTATGCAGATGACACTTGTTACCTGTTTGGGGATGTCTTGGTGAACCTTTATGGTCAACTCCAGGTCAGTTTTGTGCCAGGTAGGGGATTGACTCCAAGAGCTGCAGAACTTGGAGTCTTTTATATGTTATTAAAATGACGGTATTGCTTGATAAATTAGGAGGGGGGGGGAACGGGAAAGAAGCAGGCAGTGGTCCCTGTTCCTGACTGGCTCGGGCTGTAGTTCAGAGACCTGGCAGGTAGAGCTGGCTGTACCTCAGCACCACGGTCCTCAGCTGAGACTCAGAGCTCAGATGTTCTGCCTGAAATACCAGGGGCGGGTGGAACCCGAGAGCGGTGGGTAGTCAGGAAGTGTGGAAAAGCCTATGGGTACTGTGTGATTTCTGGGAGTCTGACACCAGAGAGGAGGAGAGATTGCTATGAGAAGTGTCTTTGAAGGAAAGAGGTCATCTTCAAGGAGCCCCTGGGATGTACAAAACCTCCGCTTGCTAAAGCGAGCCTACAGCCTTGCTATTTAAAGTGTCTTATCTATCGCTGCCTTCAAACAATGTGTTAAACTTGTGAAAATTGGCAGAGAAGTCACTTTGGAAGCCAGCAGTGCTGTGAAGACACATCTGGTAGGAGACTCCTTGCTTTGTAGTGTTGCCATGGCATCGTGAAGATCCTCGGTGCGAGGGCCAGGCTGCCTGTGTGTGGAGGGGAGGGGTGTGATGACTTCTGTGGGGTCACCAGAGATCTGTACTAATTCCTGGAGCGCGGTCCCCTGAGGCGATAAAAATGCGTGGAGTGCAACCATGAAAAAAAAAACAACAACCACATACTGCGTTCCTAAGAATTTGAAGAGACAGCCTGGATTTGCAAATGGGTGTTTGCTCTTTGTCAGGCTGCATCTGATCCCGTTCCTTCAGCGTGTCGGGAGCACAGCAGTAGGTTGTTACCGTACGTGGGCTCCTTGCCAGCCATGTGCCTTTAAATGGGAACTGCAAGATGCTCGAGGTGAGATAGGTCTTGCCCTGACTTCACCTCCGAACTCTCCAGCAAATAAATCTTGCTGCCATCCCTGCAGAACATCATCAGATGCCTCCAGGAACCCTCTGAGCGAGGTCCTCTTCCCAGGGACCAGCTGTAGCCCTTGCTGTAGCTCTGGGACCTGTGGGTGGTGTGCCCTTCTTGGCCGATGTGGAGAAAGCCAGCAGTTGTGCACTGCTGCCTGCTGAGCAAATCCCAGTAAAAATAACGAGAATACCTTAATTTATGGACTATGGGATTATTTTTATTGCAGCACGGTAGCCTGCGATACCAAGGAGCGCAGACTGGCGAGTTAGCTGTTGTTTGGAGTTGACTCTTTCCCCTCTTTAGGATATGATGGATGATATCTGTCAGGAGCAGTTCTTGGAGCTCTCCTATCTCAACGGTGTACCGGAGCCAAGTCGCGGGCGAGGAGTCCCTGTGAGGGGAAGGGGAGCAGCTCCACCGCCGCCTCCGCCTGTTCCAAGGTACCTTTCCCAAAAGCACAGACCTGGAAATGCTGTTCCGGGCTCAGATTTGTCCTGCCAGACGAGGTTAAGCTACTTGTTCTTGCGCATCAGCTGTTGGCCTTGACCTTGGCTTTTGGCCAGCACTTTCTAGCCTTGTGTTGCAAGCTCGCTTTTAGCACGCTGGTGTCAAATGTTTTGTATGTTTTGAGATGTAATCTAGCACAGTGGATGTCTTCTGTGTTATTTTGGATGTCTGAAATCAGTATCTTCATAAAGTAACCTTTCAAAAATTGGCCTATGAAATCCTCTGTGGATAGATGTGCCTTGTCGGCTTCTGTAGCCTTTGGCGGAATAAGCATTTTCAATTTAAACTGACCTTCCCTTGGAAGTTATAGGATGACATTATTTTGCCATTGCCATCAAGGCATTGGGATAAATTGGTGATAAAACTCTTTTACTATGGTTCTTGCTTCACTACCTGCTCCGTGGGGAAAGTCTTTGCTTCTGAGTGTTTAGCCCAGAGGTGTCCCTGCTCATCTCTTCATTGATCTTTCCAGTCCTGGAGGTCTGGCAGTCGTCGTGGGTTAGTGACAGAGGGTGGTTTAAAATGAACTCCTTGAAATGACTTGGCCGAAGCTCTGTATCAGATTTATTTCTTCCTCTGTGCAATATCTAATGCAATAGAGTTCTCATCTCGGAAGAGGTTTTTGTAAGTCCTACAGTACGACAATGTTAATAATTCCTGTGCTTTCATTCTTGATATAGAATTCATGGCTTAATGGTGGCTGTATTTATTTATCAAGCTATTGCCTTTTAAAGTAGATGTAAGAAGCGCATGCCCTGCCCTCAGCACGCGAGCAGCACCCCAGGAGCTCTTCACAATCCTTTTTATTTCCTTTCCAGGGGCCGTGGTGTTGGGCCTCCCCCTCCTCCTCCTCGGGGGGCCCTGGTACGAGGAGCCCCGGTGCGGGGGGCCATTGCCAGGGGAGCTGCAGTAGCCCGTGGAGTTCCTCCTCCCCCAGCAGTACGGGGGGCTCCTGCACCCAGAGCGCGAGCAGCCGGCATTCAGAGAATACCGCTTCCTCCTCCTCCCGCCCCAGAAACCTATGAGGAATATGTAAGAAACTTTATATCTTAGAGGTTTTGGTTTTGTTTTTTATTCCAGGTAGCTGATTATAGACTCAAAGAATGGTTTAGGTTGGGAGGGACCTTAAAGATCATCCAGTTCCAACCCCCCTGCCATGGGCAGGGACACCTCATGTATTAGATATTCAACATTATTAAAATAAGAGTAAGATTGCCCCAGAGAAGTGGCCACCAGTCACTAGTACGGTGCTGGGTGACCTGCTCTGCCTCTTTAGCCCTCAAAGAAAGGAGCTGCTAAATACAGGGTAAAGGGTGGCTTTTATAAAACAGAAACGTGCCCCCAAAAATGAAGGTTGCCATAACTATCAGTGCGTGGTAGGAAAACTACATCCCAAAGATTGATGGAGTTTACATCACATTCTCTTTCTGCAGGAGAATTCTTTGAGCAAGAAATGCCAAAGGTTTCTTACTTCCCTTAAAATCCTTAAAGTAAATACGTGAACAACATGATGGTGTTGCCAGGTGTACAACTAAGCATCACCCTCCTACCAAGCTTATTTTATGGTCTTTGGTCTTGGTATTCTAAAGGGAAAACAAGATGACTGAGTGGTTTTGATGCACAACAGCATTTTTGGGAATCATCACAAATACAGATACTTTTAAGGAGTATGTTTCTCCTCTTTGTAAAACTTCTCAGTTTTCCCACTGAAACCAATCCTAAGTTGATAGGGTTGGGTTTTGTCAACCTCTAAATCTGGTTTAGATAACACCGTAAACAGCCTTCCTGGCACGTGGATTTGTACCACAGACAAACTGCGGCCTTGGATGTGTAAATGACTTCCAAATGCATTGTAAATATTGGCGTGGTTCATTCCTCCCAAGTCACAGGACACCAGCAGATCTTGGCTACCTGTGTCTTATGGCTGAGCCCCTTCCCCGGGGCAGGCGAGGATTCACAGGCTCCTCTGAAAGCTCCTGCAGCCTGAGTTCAGTTTTGCTGTTAGTCTTGACGAGGCATTAACCTTTGGTCCTTCCGTTAACACCGCGTATGTCATCGTCCATTTCAGGGCTATGATGACGCATACGCAGACCAGAGCTATGAGGGGTATGAAGGCTACTACAGCCAGGGCCAAGGGTAAGTTGTCTCGTCTCCCGTCTGCTACGGAGAAAATTATGCATGACCTTTTTTGTTTTTTTCTTTTAAGGGACTGAGTTTGAGCTGTAGGGAAAGTGCCTTGTTCTGCTGGAATCCAGGAGCGCCTGGGAAATAACTTTTTGGGAATTTCCTGGTGTCCTTAACAACCAGGAATGATATTGGGCATCTTTGCTTTTCAAGTGTTTGTGCAAGTGGTGTCCGTTTAGGAATGTGATTTCAGCACTGCATGTAACCAACGGAATTACTCTTCCAGGGACACAGAATACTATGATTATGGACACGGGGAGGCACAGGAAACCTATGAAGCTTATGGTAAGTCTGAGAATACCCTTCTCTTCACAGGGAAGGGGCTGCACGTAGTTGGGAATTGCTTGTGTTTTCCAGCACTGCTCCATGCTCTGAGCAAAACTTCCTGAGGAGAACCTCGAGTAGTTCTCAGGGTGGGGTATTTATACCCTACAGATTATCCAGGTCTGAACAACTGAGGGCATTCTGTGGCTTTTAGACTTTTATCTAGCTTGATTGTTTCTAAAGGTGACACTTATAAAATTCCATTTTTTAACTATGGAAATATCTTTTAATTTCCTTGTAGCTTTAGAATATTTTAAGAGCTCTGAATTTCCACCCACAGCACTACCTTTGCTGCAGTCTGGTTTTCACAGATTATATTTTGTTGAGCTGGATGAGTGCATGGTTCCATCTGCTTCCTTATCCTCAAAAACCCACTAGCTGGTACTGACTTGGCGCTATACATTGGCTTGAAAAGTGGATTTAAATGTCATATGAAGGCCTCCCTTTGACTAGGTGGAACAATTTTGGTCAAGATGTAAGTAGTCAATGAAGTTTAGCTAATTTGAATTGTGTAAGGCTGTCGACTTGGGCTGACTGGGAGGTGTGGGAGACCGATTTAACCACATCTGTGTAAATCGCCAACTGTTGAAAATAATAGGCCTTATATCCGAGGTGCCAGCAGTGAAGGATTGGGTGACTGCGTGGTGGTTTTGTTTTTTTTCTTAAAGCTATTTCAGCTTTCAGCTTATGAATGGCATCTGCATGTGGCAATGAGTAAGATTCATTTTCCTCTCTCTATAAACAAGCTGAACTATAGACAGTTACCAGAGCTATAGAGCGAGCTGCTTAATGGCATGGAAATACGCCCTGATGAAAATAACTCCCTTTAGCAGAGAGCACGGGTTGCCTGAAGGCATGAATGAAAGCAGGTAGTGAAGGTAATTCCCAGCTGGAGGGCCTTTCTGGGCTCCTCAGGAACTGGGAATCCCCTGTGCCCTGTCATTGCTGGTACTGGGGAAGCGGACTTGTTAATGAATGACCGTCTCCTGCCTTGGGGGGTTCCCTGCTCTGGGCTTCGGGTTGTGCCGAGTTCAAATTCAGGTGCTCAAGTGGGGATGCTTTTCCAGTCTCAGAGGCATTTGGACAGACAGCCGCTGTCAGTAACGCGTCTGCCTTCCCTGCCTTCAATGGCTGGGTTTGTTGCCTGCGTTAGTCACGCAGCACAAAGAGGCTTTTGTGCCTCCTACTTGGTAGGAGAGCGGTGGTGTCGTCTGGGGTATGAAGGCCAAAACGCTCATTGTATCCTTGGCATGAAGTTGCCACGGCTAATCTGTTTATCCACAGAAATTTCCTTTGGTCTCTGCTTTCACAAAAACAGAATTAGAGAAATAAATGGTAGAGCCAGGCTGGAGACAGTTTTGAGAAAAAGAGAATGTGCTCCAATGGTGGTAGGAACAGGCTGGGCTGGTTTCCTGGCTTTGGACACTCACCGTTACTGACGGGTGACCTGGAAAGAAGGACAGGGATGAGCGTTGCAGGCACAAGGTGTAATGAAAGCCAAGCTTGGGTATTTGGGGCTTGGGCTCGCTTGGGGACAATGGGGATGTGAGCTTCATTTGCCTTCGGTGGTGGTTGTACACAGCAGAAGGGCTTGTCCCGTCCTGCCCCGAGGGGTTTGTCCCATCAGTGGGTGAGGCTGGTGCAGCACTAACGGCACTATCTGCTCCGATGAGGAGAGAGATGATGCACCAGCGATGGATGGAATTTTCCCAGTAGTCATGGAGAGGAAGGAACAAGTCACAGTCAGAATCACAGAATAATATGGGGTTGGAAGGGACCTCTGGAGATCATCTAGTCCAACTCGCCCTGCCAAAGCAGGGCTACCCAGACCAGGTTGCACAGGAACGTGTCCAGGTGGGCTTTGAATGTCTCCAGAGATGGAGACTCCACCACCTCCCCAGGCAGCCTGTTCCACCTTCAAAGGAAAGAAGTTCCTCCTCATGTTGAGATGGAACTTCTTACATTCAAGTTTGTGCCTGTTACCTCTTGTCCTGTCCCTGGGTACCGCTGAGAAAAGACTGGCCCCATCCTCCTGACACCCACCCTTTAAGTATTTATAGGGGTTGATCAGATCCCCCCTCAGCCTTCTCTTCTCCAGACTAAAAAGCCCTGAGTCCCTCAGCCTCTCCTCATAAGAGAGAAGCAGCTCAGTCGGATGCATTGCTATCCTGGAGCAGCATCAGGACTTCATTATTTTGGCACAGTTATCCAGGAGCTGCCTTACCTGGTGTCTGAGAAGAAGGGTACCTGTCGCAGTGCCCCCAGCCAGACCTGGGGCTTACAGATGCCTCTGGCCACCAGCCCGAGGGGCCGTGGCCGCTGCCACCTTGTCTGTGGCTGGCTGCCAGAGCTGCCCCGTCAATTGGCTTTGGCTCTGCTGAAATTAATTACTCCTAAAAGGCACTGGCTTTGTCCAAGTCGGGCTGTCAGAGCTGCCGGTTTCCCGGGAATCCCCACCCAGGAATTTCCCGTAATATTAGAATATGGGCTGCAAACGAGGGGTTTTGGTGGACCACGGGGTGTTTGCAGGCTGGTTTTGGGGTGAAAACACCGTGAAGATGCCCCCGTCGGCTCCGGAGGGGGATCCCATCCATCCCTTGGCTGGAGCTCTCCTCATCCTTGACTTATCCCTCTCTTCTCCGCAGGGCAAGACGACTGGAACGGGACCCGGCCCTCCCTGAAGGCCCCTCCGGCCAGGCCAGTGAAGGGGGCCTACAGAGAGCACCCATACGGACGTTATTAAAAAAAAACAAACAAAACACAAACATGAGGGAAAAATATCAGTTATGAGCAAACAGTTGTTACTGATTCTTGTATCTCCCGGGATTCCCGTTGCTTTACCCACACCAGACAAGTAATTGTCTAACTGTTTTTCTTCGTGGCCCTTTTTCTCCCACTCCATCCTCACCCTGCATTCTGGCTTCTGTACGTAGTATTTTAAAATGAGTTAAATAGATTTAGAGGACCTACTTTAATTTTTATTATTTTTTTTTAAAAAGTGTGTTAGATGGCTTTTCTTTCTCTGTTGTTTAGATAAACACAACTGTACCTTTTTTTTTAATAAAAAAAAAAAAGTTGAGTTAAAAATGTTAGTTTCCAAAAGTGACATGCTTTGCTTAGCAGTTATGAAATTAAAGGTTTTTGTTAACCTTTTAAGTTTGGTTTTAAGGAACCCATAAAAGTTGTAGTTGCAGAATCCCAAAGTAGGCTACATTTCAAAATTCAGGGCTGTTTTTAAGAATTAAAATGATAATGTAACGGTAGTAGCTGCCACCGTTTAAAAGTAACCTCAGCTGTCAAACTTTCCTTAAAAGCAGATTGCTGGTGAATCTTAAGTTTAAATTTTAATACGAAGGATCCTCAAACAAATTAAATAGCATTTTTTTAAAGGTAATTGACTTTAAAAAAAAAAAAATTAGGTTTATAAAATTGACTTTTCTTATGTGGGTTTTGAAATCTAGCCCCGAAAATGCGGTGTTGAGAGATGCTTGGGAAGCAGATTTTCCAGTGTAAAGGGGTTCTTAGTTTGGTTCTGTGTGAAGAACTTTTAAGGGGAAAAAAAAAAAAAAAACAAAGAAAGAAATTAAAGCATGGCTCTAATTGCCCAGTGTTTATTAGAAAAACAGAGTATTACGTGAGTAGGTCTGAACTCTGTAAAATTACAGTCTTCTCATTTTTTTTATAGTGCTTGGGGCAGATTAATACAGTGCGAGTTTAAAACTGACAAAATTGCCGATATTAGCAATCCCAGTGACTTGTTCAAGTGTATCTCAACACTAGCTTTGCATAAAAAGGGACACTGCAGCTGGAAAAAAAAAATATATGAGGAAAAATTTCACTTTGTACATAGGAAAAAGTCCTAATTGGATTTGTACACTGTCCTCCCACTCTTGTTCTTGAAAATTAAATGCTACATGTGTAAGTCTGCCTAAATAGGTAGCTAAAACTTGTCAAAGTGTCTGCCGCAGTTTGTCAATAAAGTTTAGTCCTTTTTTAATCAAAGTAAATGTGATGAATTGTCATTTTTTTTTGGTTGAGCAATAAAATAGCTATTTCTATTTTTTTTTTCAAATAAATTTAAATTAATGCTAAAGCTAATTGTCTTTTTAAACCATGGAGATATTCTAAAAAATGTTTTTTTGTAATTCTCACAAAAAGTTTTATCGAGCTCATTGAAAGAGCGTATTTTTATTAAAAAAGAAAAAATTTGTTTTTCACCCCCTGGAAGTTATTGAAACCAGTTTTGATCCTGGACTATGGCAGAAATCTGACTTTCTGTCTGCTGGAAAGTGTTTTCTGGTTCTTTGCTGAGTTACTGATTCAGATTTCAGGTGGCCTCATAGAGTATTCCGGGCGGCAGCCTCCAGACTCAGTCTGAAATGGCTGGTTTAAATGTAGCATGACAAAAAGAATGCTAAATAAAAAATAAAAATCCAAGGCTTAACTGCCACCAGGGGAAAAGGAATCTTGCTTTTTGCTTTATGTAAACACCCCCAACCCCCTTGGCTAAGATGATGCCCTTCCTATTTTACTGTAGCTTTTGCTTGGAAAACCACTTAAAAATGTATTTTTTTTTTGAGAAGGGTGCTGCAGTTGTTCCTCATATCCTTCTGAGAGGGTGTGTATGTATGTGTATATATATATATAATAGAATAGTTTAAATTAAACTGCTTCTTAGACATGAAAAATGGTTTGTATTTCCCATCTGCCAAATGAATTCTTAGGGGGAGAGAATTAAACTGCTCGGGGGTGAAAAATAGAGCCTTAGGAGCCAAACTGCCGGTAGCAGTGCATGATCGAGGGGAATACTTTAAAACAAACAGTTGTATTTGTAGATTTGTTATTAAAGTGCAAATAACTGAATTTTCAACACTGGTTTGGAGTCAGCTTTCAGGGCATAATGTCTTGCTTGATGAAAAGATCACCCTATGCCCCCCCTTTTAAAGGAAAATTATCGCAGGAGAATCAGGATGTGTAAAGCTAACATGCATCGCAAAACCCAAAAGGTAACCTAAATGTCTGATTTTAATAGCACATTTCTCTTTTACATAAACTGTGACGGCAACTTGCATAAACTTTATTGAAACAATTCTTCAAATGTTAATTTTAATGTAAAAAAAAAAATTTGCAAAAAAAAAAGGAAAATGTTTAAAATAAACATTTAAAAAAAAACAAACCACATGCTTCTGCATAAATTAGCGATAACTTTAATACTGTGCCCTTTGAAAATGCACTGTAATGTAATGTGGGCAAAAAGGAATCGGCAAGCTTAAATATCAGAAGATGTAAAATGACAACGAATATAGATAGTCCTGCTACTGCCAAAAAATAACCAAAAAAATTCTGCTCAGTTATTTAAAAATGTAAAATGATGGCCCTTTTTAGACCCCAGTATTGATACTTACTGTGAAATGTTCAAAGCTCAGCTTAAGTTTGCATGTTTTCCTTCCTGTGTAATTGCATGCAGGAATCTCTCTCTTTTTTTTTTCTTTTTTTTCTTTTTTTTTTTTATTTTATTTGGAATTTCCATTTGTGCTTACATTGAGGAGACTCACAAATGTCTTCATTTTGCAGGAGTCGAGAGCTGGTCCCTGGGAATCACTTGGGGGACGATGAGCCGGGGCAACGCCAAGTGGGTGAGTTTTTTAAGTTTGTTTATTCTCGCAGCCCCTGGCAAGCTGTTAACTTGCTCTGCGTGGGAAGGATGGGGGGGCGGCGGCACCATCTGAGCTGCTAAATTGAAGCCATTCTTTCCGTACCCATCAATAAATTACTCCTGCCAAGGGGCAGTTACACGAAGGACGCTCCTGCAGAGGTCACGGTGCGGAGGAGGCTTCGCTTTGTACCTGCCTCGAGCTCTCCCACCGAGATCCCGCGGAGAAGGAGGTTTAAGTGGATTTGAGGAGAGAGGGGAAATCATAGAATAGAATCACAGAATGCTTTGGGTTGGAAGGGACCTTAAAGACCAGGCAAGATTGCTCCAAGCTCCCTCCAACCTGGCCTTGAACCCCTCCAGGGATGGGGCAGCCACAGCTTCTTTGTGGCCAGGGTCTCACCACCCTCACAGCAAAGGTTTTCTTCCAAATATCTCATCTAAATCTCCGCTCTTTCAGTTTAAAACCCTTCCCCCTCATCCTATGGCTCCTCTCCCTGATCAAGAGTCCCTCCCCAGCTTTCCTAGAGCGCCTTTAGGGACTGGAAGGGGCTCTAAGGTCTCCCTGGAGCCTTCTCTTCTCCAGGCTGAACCCCCCCCAACTTTCTCAGCCTGTCCTCCCAGCAGAGGGGCTCCAGTCCTCCCAGTATCTCTGTGGCCTCCTCTGGCCCCTCTCCAACAGCTCCATGTCCTTCTGATGTTGAGGACTCTAAAGCTGGACACAAAAAAAGAGGGGACACCCCCACCCCAACAAAACAAGGGGGCACCCAGACGTGTTAAGGAGATGTCTCCCTTGGAGCTGGTTCCCAACTGAGATGCTGCCCCTCAGGAGAATGCTCTCAGCACCAGGGGGGGCGTTTAATTCTCACCCCGCGCTCTATAAACGGAGCAGCCCGAGGAACGGCTCAACAGGAATTCCTATAGGATTCCATAATGCATTGAAATTACAGACTGTGGATTTCAGACCAGATGCTGCCCCGCCAGACCCTTCTACCCCTTCCACGCCCCCGTCCCTGGGCTCTGAAATGTGATCTGGCTGATCTTTTTATGGCTTTTTGTCTGATGTCGTTGCCAGAGACGGCTCGGGCAGTGGTCCTGTCTGTCCCCCCCCCTGCCTGGCCATGTGTCCCTCAGAGCCCCGTGGGGCTGCACCCTGAGCCCTCCGGGAGGGGTGACGGACCCCCAGCACCTTTGGGTGCCGGCGCCGGTCAGCACCCACAGCGGTGAGACTCCCTCTGGTGGCTGTCACAGCCCCACCGACTCGCTTATTTTCCAATAAGTACCTTAATAAATGCACACGAGTGCGTTTAAACCGAGCGGGAACTCGGTTGGGGAGATAATCAGTGGAGTGACCTGCTTAGAGAGCAAGGACACGGCTCCCCCCGGGCCCAAAGGCAGCAGCCGTAAGCGTTTCCTTCGGGGACAGCTAATCACTTTCTCTCAAATCTGGAGATCACTCAAAAGTCTGAGCTCCATAAATAAAAGAACAAAGAAATAAACCCTCGGAAGGCTGAAGAAGTCTAATGGCTTCAAAAGACAACCGTGGAAAGCCCTGGGCGTAGGACATAGAAGGACATAAGTCTTATTTTATATGGAATTGTAAAGCCACCAAACGAGTTTCTCTTATCTTAGGAGTATTAGGAACAAGGAAACGGTAATATGTGGAAATGCTGCGACAGAGTGAGATTACCCTCAAAAATTGGATTTGTAGCTTTCTGCTAGGGGAAATCATAACACGTCTGGATTTGTGGCCTGTTTATCGAATGCATCTTCATTTACAATGTAATTGGAACATCAATTTATACGGCGATGTACCAATCTTTCCCGTTTCTCTCTTAATAGGCACAGCTTTTATATCAAGTGGAAAAGATTTGATAGAGATCATCTATTATGGTGCAGTTTTTTACCCGTAGAAGTGGATCTTGTGGCGCTGCCTTTGGAGTAACCCAGCTTGCTTATGCATTGCTTTTCTTGCATGTTTATGGGAGAGATTTGAATGTTATGGAGGAATGTAAATCTTAATATATTGAAAATAACTGTATATGCCCAAAGTATTTTGAAAACATGCCCTGCATCGGATGTCTTCCTCCCTCTCATAGCATTACTACATTCAGATTTTAGCCTAGAGTCTGCAAAAGCTAATTTGATTTCCCAAAATAGCCATCAGCATCGGATGTGTCTCTTGGAGATGCTCTAATTAGCCAGACATTCCGGGGGTGATATGGGACTCGCTGAAATTTCTGAGGGGTAGAGATTCCTTTGAGTACTCAAGTCTGAGTCACCTAAATAACCTGAATAACCTTCCCTTTTTTAATGCCGCCGCTGGAGGTGGTATCTGCTGGCTGTGAGCTAACGAGCCACTGGTGATTTTTCATCTCCTGATTTCCCCAAAGGGCTAATCCACGTCTTATTATTTGTAGGATTTTGGTAAAGGCCATAAACAAGAGCTTGGTGCTGCACAGAACCATAAATATCCTCCTGCTGCAGAGCCCTCTGTCACCTTCTTGGGGTGGCCGTGGCTCCTTCAGCCTCTAGCCCAGCCCTTTGGGCTAAATATTCGTGCTGGATTTGCCTGGAGCTGGTACAAACCTGGGCTTTATGTTTCCTCGGTGAGGTCTCCTGGTGGTTCGTGGCCGGTGTCTTGGGCAGCAGGAAACTGAGCCCGCAGGGAAAAGGCTCCAGCTGGAATTGCAGAGACGTCCCCAGCAGCTTTTCCTGGAAGGAGACTGGCACAGCCTGCCCCCTCCTTACCCCTGGTTTCAAGTTGCTGCTGGGATTATTAAAGAAAGCGAATGGCTACAAGCTTTATTTTGTAACTTAGCGAGGGTTTTTTTATGTTTAACTTCGCCTCACTGAAAGCACAGTGTTTTAAGACATTACTTCTCTAAAATTCTGTCTTTGGTACGTTGGGTTTAGGAGCACAGCTGGATTCCCCGGGCAGCTGTTAAAGCAGGCGACTCTTTTTGTACAGAATGAGTTTTTAAATTTGTATGAGAGCATCTGTCACGACCAGCGCCAAGAAAAACCATTTAAACGTGCTCCTCTTCCCTTCCTCAGCCCCCGCTGCTGCTCCCTCCTGAAGGACACTTGGGGCTGAGGGCGATTCCCGCAGCCGGTGACAGACCCTCCCGAGGGTCCCAGGGGAGAAGGGACCAGCTGTGACCCATCTGCTGGGAGACACAGGGGACACGGGGCAGCGCTGCCCACGCCGCTCTGCCCTCCACGAGTGCAAACGGTGCTTTTGGGGACAAAGACGGGGTTTAGGGCAATTCTTCTTTTGTTGATAAACCCTGTAACACCTTGGATGAGGTGTTGGACATGTGCCCCCTTGGTCAGCTTGGAGGGGGAGGAATTTCCATGAATTTCCGCAGGCTCCCTGGGAGCTCCCGTCTTGAACAGAGATGTTACTCTTTTTTTTTCCTGCTGGGGAAGCTCAGTTCCTGCGAGCACGGAGCAGAAACCTTTGCTGTGGCTGCTCGGTCGAGCCTTCCGTCGCCGCCATATGGTTTTAATAGAAATGTTTGTTTCCACGTTCGTTTTGCTCCTTTTGCCAAGTGGGATGAATCTCCCGACGAGCTGATTTCTGATCTGATAAAGGAACCTCCTTCAGACGCCGTTGGAAAATAGGGATAGGAACCTGCCAGCTCTTGGTGAGCGATGCAGAACACTGGAGCCTCCCTCGGCACCACAAATGCTGGAGAGCAGCAATTTTGGGGTGGAATACTGTAATATGAACTATTTTCTAATGAACTTGTTACCTTTTACCACTGGTTTTGGAAAGAAATACAACCAAAGGCTCGTAGATGGTATTATGGATGCAAACCTGTTTTTTTACCTGACACCGGAACATCTACCTGTCACCTTTCTAGTTGGACCTGGAGGATTCTGTTAAAATCCCTCTGGATGCTCCTGGTTTTTGATGGCTCTGCACATCATAGTTTTCAAAACCAGGAAGAAATGGCCTTGTGAAAGTTCATTAAATTTCATGAAAGCCCTCATAAGGTGGCTTTGCCTCCAGCCCCGGCAGGGGTGGCTGTTGGGATTGTATAATGCTCCATCTGTCCTGAAGCATGGAACTCCCACGAGTGGAGGAAATCGATGGAAAACGCTGCGAGGGGTTGGTAAAAGCTGCTGAAAACTCATCAAGGTGAATCACGGCATTAAAATAACTTGTATGGGAAACTGGCAAGCTCTGCCGCGGCTGGTATTTAGCGAGAAGCGCTCAGCAGATGTTAAAAACGATTAGTCACCCCCTATAATAAAGGATTAACGTGGAAATTTTATTTTATTTATATTTGGGGCTGTCAAAGGCGTGTGCTTTTTGTCTTGTTTCTCTGCCTGCTGTGGAGTTGCTGTTTGGGGGGAGGTGGAGTTGGGAGGGCTCTTCCCCGAGGGAGGGAGAGGGGGGGCAATGGGGGCCAGCGATGCCCCAAAATGACCCAAATGTGCCCCAAAGTGCCCCAAATGCTTCGCTGCCTGGTCCTCGGCGAGGGGCGGGGCAAGGGGGAGAGTGAGTGGGCGTGGTCTGACTGGAGGGGCGTGTCCGTGGGCGGGGCTTGGAGGGCGAGTGGGGCGCGGGCGAGCGCCGGGCGAGGAGGATTGTCCGCTGGCGGCCGCCGTCGCGTCGCCGGCCCCGCCCGCCATATTGTGCCCGGCGCAGGTTGAGCGGCGG